>QVRM01002796.1:0-40747 GCA_003439945.1 Dermanyssus gallinae
TTGCAAACAACAAGAGAGAAATTCTAATGAATATTTCCCTCTCCCGAACCTGTCACCCCAACCCAGTGTTATTAAGATTTTTTGCGAATCACCCAATATATATGAGAAAGTTCCGATGATTTTTTTTCCCACTTACCCCGCCTCCTACTGCCTCTATATTTGGCAGTGCCAACTGCCCGAAAGGTGCTAGCTTTTCTTACCCACCTTCTTCTCTTCGGTCTCGTGTTTTTGGGTCTGCTTAAGACCTTGCGTGTTCCGCAAGGTTTGCCCATGGCCATCTTCCGGATCGCACACATGTATAGTGCCAGCAGACCTCGCTGTCTCGTCTCTCTCTGGATTTGCAATTCCGTGTGTGCCGTACTCTCTATTCAAATATCTGCCGGTATGCCTGATGTTTCGCTGTCTCTTGTAGTCGCTGTACCCGCGTTGTCGCCCGGTTCATGTTAAATGCGGTGGCCCTGTTCTCTCACCCCAATCATGTGTTGTGCTCTTCTCTCGTAGTATTCCTCCCTATCATTATAAGCCGTCATTTGAACACCCACTCCATTGTAGTGAACACCATCCGGAGCCATGGCTCTAGCGGTCTTCTGAATGTATTCCAGGGTAAGATCCTCTTTATAGTTTCTCGTCCTGCTTTTGATTCGTTTTGGGGCAATAACTCTACCGTTAACTTGATGCTACGCTCAGTGCAAAAAATTGTACCTGCTTACTATCTTTCCTAACTAATTTCATCATACTGTTTGCCTGCATTACATCAGTTATTCAATGAAACAGCAACCTCCATTCTACATGATTAAATATACCCATTTCCTTCTCAGTCAATTCGACAATAACTTTCGATGTCCCGCCCTCTTTCCAATAATTGTCAGTCCGTTGTGCTTTTCGGAATTGCCCTCTCCAGCAATTACTAAATAAATCTTTTTCCAACTAGATTTAGTAACATTTTTTAAGGAGGTTGTTTTTAAATCTAAACTATTCTCCGTCCCCTACGGCTTGGAATTCAACCTGAAATACATCTTCATCTTTCATATTTTTCCAACTGGTGGTAGCCCATCTCGCTGTTGATTCTGCTCCACTGTCTCCTGCTCCGCTGTTTCTCCTGCTGTCTGTTTTGTTGGCGCATTGTCTCCTCTAGTGCAGGCAACAACGGCACCGTTTCGTCCTTGTTGCAGCGTCGTTAGCAGGCGTCCTGGTCGCCCGCTAACAAGGAGGCTGCCGCCTTCTTGTTATAGTCGTCAGCATTGTCGGATTTCTTGTGCTCGCCATTTCGGCTCAGCTCCAGATCTATCACCTATCGCCTCCTTTCTTGCCATTTATTCCCGTACCAATGTTTTTACTTGATCCACCCTTACGACCAGCATCGTTTTCTCTACGATTGTTACTCTTTTCTGTAGCCTCGCTTTCTTCTTGCTGTCAACGCTGGTGTCTCCAGCAGCAGTGGATGCAGGCTGATTTCGCTGGCGTTCATCTACTCTCTCTCTCTCTCTCAGTGCTGCCGAGCCGTTCGATCAACGTTTGCTTAACGACCAATATCTTCTTCTCCCTTTCCTCAAAAGCGGCCTTCCTTCTTATCGGTCCAATTAAATCCTTTTGCACATCCGTCATGCACACCTCTCGTTTGGTTTGCATAAAATTGGCGATGCCGCGTGGGCCTGGCGTCGGCTTCTGCCTTTACTTTTTTCATCTCTGCATTTATCTGTCAATGTGTAGCACACCCGTCCGATCGGCACTTCCGATCTGCCCCAGCTCTTTTCACGTACCCTTGCAATGAACCACGTCAAGCGACAATGTTCGGTCTGCCATAAAAAAAAATTCTCTTAGCCTCGATTTCTTCATGCTACGGTCTTTGAAAGATTTGCTGTTTCTCGCCCTAGGGGCTACTACCGACTGACTTGCGACTGCCCTGGCCAAGGTGATTGATGTTCTTCACTCGGGCTTGCTTGTCTCACTCATTAGCGACCGCTTACCTTCGAGGCCCGACTTTTTGCCCATAAGAAGAAGAAGTAAACAGGCATATTTGAGAACAAGGCAAACGTCTCATATGCTCTTGGTAAGCATCGATTAGGTTTGCGACACGAGGAGGATCCTAGGCCGCGGTGCATTCGACTCGGTTTATCCTAAAGTTACACTCTGGAGCCACTTTTGTGACCAAGCTAGGGCAACCCATTAGGGCCCCCCTGTTTCGCCTGGCTATCAAAGAGTTAGTCGACTCCTCGAGTGCCCTCTAAACGTATTGTACTTAGACAACAATGTTCCAAGCGGTGCTCCCGATGCAGTTCTGACGCACCCTACAAATTGTGAGGTCCACGTTGCAGGAGATGCTACTGGCTCTAAGGTGTTGAAGGCTCTTCCAGGATGCAAGACTGTCGGCGCGGATCTAGTATAGATTTAGATAGGTGTTAGGCGTTCTCCTATCCCCAGGGAGAACCGACCAGCTCTTCGAACATGTGATGTCACTCATTCACTTGGCAGGCTCTCACCAAGGTGTATTTATTCTGAGATTCTCATTTTCGGCTCTACGTCTCAACCGCCTGTTTCAAGGTGCAGACTAGTCGCTTTCCCTAAGGCTCCTCGAATGACTCAACGACAGGTTGCTGCCTACAAGAGAAAAGTTGTTGAAATATAGCCTATCCGCAAATGCACGCCAGCGAGCTCTACTCCCCGTTCTTGGGGGTAACTTAGGGTTGTCTGGTGCAATTGTCTTATCGAAGATAGCTCTAGCAGCTTCGTGCACACCTGATTGTACAGGGACTTAAATATTATGTTTCCGCGGGTAAGGATTGATTATACAAATATAATATTCACCTGTGGCTTTATATTCGCGAACCCTACGGATACAGTTGATAGCTTTCGCAACCTTGAATTCTGTTTCCTAGATACAGATAAAGGGAACCTTGTGATGCATCCGCGAGCCGCTACGCAGAGTATATATATATATATATATATATATATATACGAAAGGGCACACGACAAAGCTCTTCCGACTCAGCTATGGACTCAGCTCGCTCCGATTAAGACAGCTTTTCTATGCGATAAATATTTTAACGGTTTGAAAAACACGTGTGTTCGGTCACCACCGACGCCGATGATATGAACCACATACTCTCACACGAAAACCTCTCTAAACACGAGGTTAGTGGCTTGAAGTGCAGACTAAAAATACGAAAGGTCTACTCCCAGTTATGCTTTGCTTGAAAAAAACAACTGGTATACCGGGGCCTTTGTGGTACTCGGTATGAGAGGGGAAGATAGGAAGATAGGTAAGTGGGTGCATGGTGTGCCGTCTAGGATTCCCAGGCTAATATATATATATATATATATATATATATATATATATATATATATATATATAGGATTAACTATATTTATTAAAATGACATTTAAGTGTTACAGTGAGATGTAATTAACTATCAACACTAGGGCTTGTGGGGAGCGCTACCAGTCGAGCTTATCCTCGAGGCAGCCCCTCATTGTGCCCATTATTGCTGCCGCATTGCCGCGTTGAACTGCCAGCGATAGTCGCTGAAGTAGAAACTCAAGTGCTCTTTTTTCCCCTGTCGCCAGTTCAATTTGTTTGCCAATCTTCTGTAAAAGCGACCATGCCTCAGGGTCGGGCCCCCCGAGTGTCTCGAATACTAGCGGCACGAAAATGAACTCGTTGGCGAGCTGGGCATATTTGTTGGTCTTTAGACGCTCAGCCTTGCGTGCTGCGGAGCCAGCGGAAGATGCACTGGCCTCCAGGGCGAGCGTGTCGGTGATAGTCGCATCCCAAACAAGCGCCTTTCCCCTTTCAAAGGGGATAAGGGTGAGACCATCTGGTCTCTTTCCATCGCTCCTCAGGAGGCCGGCGGGCTTTCGGATGCACGGTATTAGAGCGGATCTGAAAGCCCTGGCTGTAATCTCATTAACCTCGCTATGACGGCTTTGGCGTCCTTCGCTTCTACTGCAGGACAACCCGTGAGTCCCCCAGATGTCTACTTGTGTTCCACACGGACACCGGTGTTCCTCGGTTAGCCTTGTCCCCAACCTCAAACCAATGCACAGACGAAAGCTTTTGTGATCTAGTAAAGTGCCTAGGTTTGAGGAGGGGATGGCTTGGAGCCATTTGCTAGCTCCTTTCTGGACGACCGCACGTAGTCGGGCTTTGTCTGCCGTGGTTAGTGCGTCAGACAGCAAGCGCTGGTACTTCACGGAGACGATGAGGTCGTCATAGGACCTCTGCAGGTGTTTGTTTGTCTCCGGGAGTAGGCCTGCGAGGTTCTTGAACTTCGTATCCGCAACTTCTTTGGTGTCCTGGAAAGCCTGCAGGGCCATGGGTGGGCTGATGTGCCGAACAGTGCTCTCTGAGGCGTGTAATGATGAAGCGTGGCAGCTCGCTGCTAGGTCTGCTGTAGAACGAATCCCCAGGCCTCCGAATCTAAGGGGGAGAGTAGCTTGAGCCCAGTTGTTGTCGGCCAGAGTAAGATTAAGAAGGTCACTAAGGCTGATCCTTAGGCTTTCGTCCAGGTCCCGAAGAAGATCTTGGTTTGGTCCAACGTCCGTGCTGCGGAGGATATGGACGAATCTTGCTGAGCCCAGGGACGATTTCAATAGGTGATACGCGCTGTGGGGACTGAGCAGGTTTAGCCGGGTTAGACGGGAGCGGAGGCTCTCTATCCTACCTGCGAGTTCCGGACGAATGGCGGCAGACCTCACTGGGGACCCCAGGAGCGTCATGTCTGCTGCCTCGGCGAGTTTTGACCCGGGAAGAAGAGCCTCCAAGGCGGATAGGTTAGGGTGACCTTTGTAGATAAGCTCGCACTTCTCGGAGTTGAGCTCAAGCCCGCTCTTCAGTCCGAAGTCAGCAACTCTCTTGATGTCTGCTAGTACTACAGGTGCTTCTCCTCCAATAGTGCCGTCGTCTAGGTACCAGAGGTTTAAGGGAGACTGGATAGAGTCGACCAGTCCCTTAATGGCTAAGCAAAACAGTGGCGGACCAAGGGGGTCTCCCTGCTGTACGCCGCTGCATGAGAAAATCGTCTTATCATCAAGTGAAAGCTCCGGCCTAGATCTGTAGGCTTGGTCAACCAGGGGGGCCGCCTCTGGCCAATCGACTAGAACTGTCTTCAGTACGTGGTCACGACGGATCTGGTTAAAGGCGTTCTTGAAATCGAGTTTGGCGACTACGAAATTGTTGGGTGCGCTGGCGACGAAAGCTTTTGTAGTGTGGACTGCGGCTTCGATGCCGTTGGGCGTATTGAAGCCAAGCTGGTGAGCTCCAAGCTTCTCGCGCACCAAATCTGCTCCTAGTTTCACTGTGATCTTTGCCGCAATTCTGCGGAAAACTGAGGAGATGACGATTGGGCGAAGCGACCCACTCGGCTTTTTTATTGCAATGAGGCCTCCCCCAAAAAGAAAAGGGCAGATGGCCTCAGGAACTGTGCCACTTCTGATGATGTCCACCACTTTTCCTAGGTCACGCAGTAAACGGCTGGCAATATTTGCGTTAGTTGTGGCAAGGAGGTCTCTGAGATGGCGCGGCCGCAAGCCGTCCATACCTGCAGTGGACACCGCCGGAAAGGTCCACACAGCCTCGCGGAGCAGTTCTGCACTGGTAATAGGTGGATCGGCGTACGGTGGTCTTGGAGGCAGGTCGAGGTCGGCCGGTTCTCTAGGATGTTTCGAAGTCATTTCCGTGTACGCATCGGCTGCGCAGACCGGGCTCCCCACAGAAAGCAAAGCTCTCACGGAGCCTCCGATGTCACCTTCGCCTAGCAGCTTAGTTGCTCGCCTGGCGGCAGCTTCATCGTCGTTACGTTGCTTGTTCCGATGCGCCCTTGGGACCGATTCAGATGGGGGCTCACGGCCTGATCTGTGGTCCTCGATTCTGTCTCTGATGAATGTAGCCCAAGTGAGATTGTTCCGCTTTCGGGATGGGGTTCTAAGCACTGTATGCGCAAACAACAGTAGGTTGGCCCAGCTGCGTGTGTCGTTGTTAAGGTGTACTAGAGAAAGTGTGTCGGCCAGCGCTGCGGCCATTGCAGGCCGGGCGCTTTTGGGGATTGTGTCTAGTCGTTTGTATGCCTTTGTGTACTCGACGAGTTTGTTGCGCAGGTGGGTGCCATCGACGTCGTCGACGGGGTAGCTGGCGGGGGGTAGGAGTGAGCGATCGGTGCCCGAGTGCGCTGCCGTCATATGCCGTTTGATTCCCCTGCTTGTAAAGCTCTTTTGGCAATGCGTGCAAATAACCCTGTTATTGAGGGGAGCGGGGGTTAGACTACCCGTACCCGGCCCGAGGCTGGATTGGTAGTCCGCCTGCGGGGGGTCGTCCGAGTGGCTTGGACCGGCCTTATTTCCGGAGTTTCTTTGGTTTCTTCACTTCGAAAGCTGATAACAGCCTGATGACTGGACCCAGAAGATTGGCAAGGTTACGAAGTGCGCTGGCTGCCTTAGGGTCGAGCCCGCTTAGCATCTTTGCAGCGCTGGCGAGTCCTGCGAGGGGGTCTGCCTTCCGATTAGAACGCGCCCTCGATGGCGGCAAGTCTATACAGGTAGTGCCAGAGGCTCGGCGACGTCTCATCTGGCGGGGGCGTTGGCGTTTCGTAGGTTTTAATGCCTTGAGTGGGGCGAGCGTAATGGTCTTATCGGACGTACCGTCGGAACTGGGGGCAATGATCTCACGGACCACTGAGGCATAGGAAAGAGGAATGTTCTCCCCTGTCTCGCACGGTGTCGGATTTGGCCGGACTACTGGTTTTTCTACGATAGTGGCAGCAGGGTAGTCGGACTGGACCTGGCGAAGAACACGTGCACCGGTAATAATCTTGTTCTTTTCCCAAAAAAACTGGTCTGAAAACCGAGATACACGGTGGCCGGCAGGGCCCCTTTGAATTTGAGTAGCACCTTCCTTGTAGGAATAGTAGCTTGTTGTGGGCGGGGACCTGTTCGTCTGCAAATGCGCTTGACTTCTATAACGCCGGCGGGGCTAAGTTCCGGCAGGATCTCTTCTTCCTGAAAGTCTGGGCTAACATGGCTGATGGCACCCCAGATATTGTCAATATTCCTTGATGTCGCTTTGACTTGCAACCCAGCTAGTTCAGTGATGCCCATTAGTTTGCGTGCGTCCTCGAGCTTATCGACGGTAGCTGAGATTTGTCCATTCCGTGCCGATATGTTAGCGTCTGCCACTTTTAGGTGTAGATCCTTGCACATTCCTAACATGTTGCCTCCGGGCAGTGTGCTGCCGTCCTCAGCTGCACTGAAGGTTGCGCGGGAAACCTTGTGTACACCTGATTCTACCATTTGCCTAAGCTTTGCTAAGGCTTCTTCAATTTTTCTAATATTGCGCTGCCTAATATATATATATATATATATATATTTATATATAAAAATATATAACGTTATAAATGCGTGACAATTTGCTTCATCGTTTATAGCGTTCTGTTCTATACGTCGTTCTCTATTTTTTCCGGTGTTGAAAATTCTTGGGTTTGTTCTGCTAAACATTCTGCTTCCATTATTTATTCACTTAACTGGTAATTAAAACCGAAAGTAACGGCCGTTAAAGAGAGACATATCGTTTAATAGATATGCAAAGCTGATTTTGCAGGATTTATTACTTTGACAGGTCAAATTCTAAAGTACATTTTTCAAAATATGGTCTAGTCGTGTCCAGTTGCCGCAGTCGACTGCGACATAGATGAGACTAGAAGAGTCAGTTGCGCCACACAGAGGGATAGGAAATTTATCTAGTGAAACGGTAGGGCTACCAGGGCTTCAGCGCCGCGAGATAGTCTCAAGTGCGCTGGCAAAAGTTTGGCCGTTTCAAACAGTTACGTGATTCAAATACTTAAAGCTTTTGATATGTCTGAGTATTGCGACGCCGAGATATAAGCAGTTCTTTTTTTTAAACGAGGCTGAAATCAAACCTTTTGGCTTGGTGTTATTTAAGTTTATTCTAAGGCCATGAGCCGAAATAAATGCCGTCGTCTGGCAACCGAGTGCCGCACGTGAGATAAGGATGTGCCGTGTTGCAATTCGCCATCTGGTTACCAAACAAACGCGTCCAGGAGCGAGAGCAAGATGCAAGTGCTAAGGCTTGTGGTTGTTGTTGTTGTTGTTGTCGTCGTTGTTGTTGTTGTTGCTGTTGTTGTTGTTGTTGTTGTTGTTGCTGTTATTGTTGTTACTATTGTTGTTGTTGTTTTTTGTTGTTGTTGTTGTCGTCGTCGTCGTTGGTGTTGTTCCCGTTGTTGTTGTTGGCGGTGTTGTTGTCGTCGTCGTTGTCGTTGTTGTTGTTGTCCTTGTCGTTGTTGCTGTTACTTCCTATGAAAGCAATTCCGGCAGGTGATGCCATTTCCGGAACTATTACGTACACTGCCATTACTTTTGCTGCCCGTCGTACCGAGGCGGCAACGCCAAAACATGGCTAAGCCCACGAAAAGGGATCGTTTATCGCGAGAGTTATCACCTTTGCGGCCGTTTCGTAAGCTTCGTCGTTATCGTGGTTGCTAATGTTGTTGTTGTTCTCGTTCCTGTTGTTGTTCATCTCTCTAGCACGTAGCCGTAAGTAGCTTCTGCTACTAGTATCACATTCGTACGAGATCGATTGGTAATCGAGCATTACTGAGTGTGCCGACAGAAGTGCCAGCAGATGGAGCCGTTGTTGCCACCAGTATCAGTGCAATATTAATCACCGTCATCATTAATCATCATCTCATCATTCCGGGGGCAATTATTTGCGGAACTGCGCTACTTTTCTTCTCCTCCGCGGAACGTACGCCATGGGCATACCAAGTCTGGGGAGCCCTATATATATATATATATATATATAGATGTGCCTGTATCGCTAGCAGAGGTGCGAATATATATGTTCCCCCTAGCAAACATACTGCTCTCTGCCATCTTCACATCCCTGCTTCTATTACGCACATTCCAGTGCATACATTTGTGTACTGTGAAGCTTATACCGTAAATGATTGACTGGTAAAATGCATGATGCACGCATAAAGCGTTAAAGCGACTGTAATGTGAGGCTCACAAACTGCTCCTAAAAGAAAGAAAATAATGTGTGTAACCATTTCTTCTATGTTCCACTTTGTATTTAACACTAATAAGATAGTTGTTCCTGGCTTTATTATATTGCAACACACACACACATCAAGATCTCCTGGCTCTGGATGGATGAATAAATGGAAATTTAATGATATGTTTGACAACATGTTTGGTGGATGACCTAAATACATGTGTCACCCTTTTATATCGAGGGCGTTTAGAGCGGAAGCATAGCGGGACATGTTGCGCCATATAGTTTTCCCCTACAGTCCTCGTGGCAGCAACAGCATGGTCGCTGACTCTCAGCAGCATGGTGTATCATCTATACTCAATGAGCATCGCTAAACAAAAATTCGCTCAACAACAGAGATCGAACCTGCATCACACCGGTACAACTACCAAAGACTAGCGCACTAGTTCCCTCAACTACACTGTCACATATGCTTTGCAGATATTTAAGTTCCAGATCTTTTTCTTTTATTGACCACTAGTTTTCAACACATTCGATTCGGCACAGCTTTACTGGTTTACTACCTGCGATGATTTGATAGCGGCCGGAATTGTATGCATCGGGTAGATCACGAAAACCCGAAGGAAATGAAATTCGCTTTCCTACCTCAATAAAAGTGCAAGGACATTTAACGTCGGCCGTCTACGTTGCGAGTGACGTAAGCAACCTGTATTCTATACTTGTTTCCGGTTTTGAGATTTCGTAGAACGACCCGTTCCAAAGTATGACCCTCCAGGCGGAGACCCCAACACGTTCCGTGGTTTCCTTTATGTATGTACCATCCGCTAGCATAATACTGCGTAATAATATTTTTAAGACCTGGCGAATCGACTGACCGTTGTCAGATCATTCGAAGCTACATTTCACTACCACGTCACTGTACTAGTTCAACTATTTATATTTCCGGCAAAATTCATTGATGGCTGGCATAGTTTCGCTGATATCGCAAAACGTCCGAGCTTCTCACAGCTTGCACAAAATAGCTCTTTCGCACCCCTACCTACCAGAAACGCACCGGGCAAATTCATTTTTATCATTTCAAACCAATAAAGTAAGATTGCAGACGCAGACAAAGCCCTACCACTTATATATATATATATATATATATATATATATATATATATAACATGGGAAATCAGGATTTTCGAAATGTGTGCTATATGCCTTATGCAGTTTATTTTACAGTTTTAAATAAATTAATAACGGCTCAACAGAAGTTTGCATTCTAAACACATCGAACTCTCAAATTCTGAAAACTTCGTTTTTCCAGGCGTTATTCCGAAAGAGACCCGCGATTTCCTAACCCAAATCGACATTGAACAAGCACAGTTCGTTCGACTCAAATTTCAAGCTAGAGCAGAAGGCTGCGGTCTCATGACATAAAGACTATGCGCAATCTCATCTTTTGTTCCGTGCTTCTTACTGCTGCTAGCATCCTCGGCCTGTCCTCACGTGAGCGTGAACAAGCCGATCATCTGGCGGCTTCCGCAGGTTACACCACTGTACCCATAATTATCTACAGGCAAAGCCGCGTTAAGTTGCGGTCCAGTGAAAGAAACACCGTCAGCAAGTATCGTCTTGCCCTCCTCAAACTTTGCTTGTTTATTTTTTATCATTATTGTTGCAAATTGGATACATACATCGTCTTTGTCTCTCTCTTTCTTTATATATATATATATATATATATCTGTATATATATATATATATATATATGTATTACTTCTTCCCTATCTCCCTCTCTCTCTCGATCTCAGCACGAATAAAGCATCGAGCGGGGGGGGGAGGGGGATCGGAAAAGTTCGAGGAAAAGAACACCATAGAGTCCACAACGTCCGTTTAGCCGCCGTCGCTGGTGCCGCTGCTGCTGCTGACGCCGCTAGGGAGTCGTTGTGGGAGCTCAAAGCTAGGCCGGGGCAGGGGCTCTGCCTATCGGAACTCGGAGCTCACCATTCGCAACAGCCCCTGAAACCTGTTCGCAAGCGACCTGTCGGCCTCGGCGATATCGGCCAGCGAGCCGCCCAGCTCGGCGCCACTGCGTATAGTCCTTGTTGTTCGAGTTGTTGTTGTTGTTGCTGTTGTTGTTGTTGCTATTATTATTATTGTGGGTGGTCTGCTTATTGTGTCGCTGCCACGAATGGCGCCTGTGTCCATCGTGGTAGTGCTCGTATGTGGTAGTAGTAGTAGTAGTCAGGCGTACGCCGAGGGTATCCTGTTTGCCCATTTACTCAGGGTTCGCCACGACACTCATTACAACTGATCGCACGATACGTGTATATATATATATATATATTACTTATTGTACGACCACATGTGATAAGTGTGTGGCCGTCCAGTGCTCCTACTACTATATTATACTAACATAGCTAGTATGTGGTAGTAGTAGCCGATCGTACGCCGAGGGCATATTGTTTGCCCATTTACCCGGAGGGGTTCGCCACGCCATTCATGGTAACTGATTGCACGATACGGATATATATATATATATATATATATTGGGACACACTTATTGCACGACCATATGGACCATATGTGATAAGTGGTGTGGCCGACTATTGCTTCTACTAACATCTACTATAGTAGCATAATAAATTAAGCCCAAGCCCGATTCCGTCACATTCTCGGTTCAAGATGCTTTGTTGTCAAAGCAGTTTAACGACATGTGTGCCAACCTGCCCGACATTGTTAAGGGTGCGATTAAAGACGGGAACACAGTAGTTATGGCGGGGCGGAGAGCGTCGACGATCGAATTGCGCTGTTGAACCTCACAAAACTAGGAGGCCTCACAGTTACAGCCCGTCATAGCGCGCGATTAGAAATACTACAAAGGGTAACATCTGTGAGGCTTAGACTTTGCTGTCCGAGGAATTGATTGAGACGGCGTTCGCCCCGTCCGGGGCTACCGAAATGCTGCAATTTCGGAAAAAATATCATTTAAGCGCAAAAAATAGCAAAGCTTTAATCCAGGCCATCGTAACTTCCAAGACAGAAACATTTGCGTCGGTAGTTAACCTTCTGGTGGTTCTGAAGTTCGATACGGGTCTTCTTTACATGGATTCTTTACAATTACTCAGTTTCTATAGCCCGAAACACTTGCAAGCAACGTCGCCAAGCCACGTTGCAGACTTTGTGGCTCCACGGACACTTAAGTAAGATATGCTGCAGCTCACCACGCTGTTGCAACTACTCCGGATTTCATGAAGCGGCGCGGGGAGACTGCCCTCACGGATTTCGCGGGCTTGAAAGTTCAAACATTGGCTTCCAAGCATAGTGTTGTTAAACCCTCAAAGCCGCCAGTGAAACTGACTCGCCCATTGAAAGCCACCGTCCCTACAAAATGCTTCGTTGTAACTACTAGCTAGCTAGGTGATAGCATGGCTACGATAGTTCAAAGCGGTCGTCGGATACTGTACGAGGAGGGTAAGGCTGCCGCCCCACGGCGGATTGCTTCTCATCAACCGATATACGAGGTCAACAGTGAGAAGGCAAGCACATACGGCGAATGAGGAAGGTTGCAATACCTCCACCTCGGCACAGTGCAGACTGCTTTGACGCTGCAAGACCGACGATGGTACAACCTTCCGGGATAGAAAAGAACAGACTCTTCTAAGGGCTACAGGAAAATAGGGTGTGAGCGATCAATGTAGAATGTTGGCAAAATTGGATACGGAAAATTTTATAGGAACATCAGATGTTCTGCCAAAGGAGATCCTACTAGTTATAGCTGAATATTTCAACGCAAAACTGGACGGGGAGGGATTAGAGATCAATTCTAAGGTTTTGAGGACGTAAGAGGGAATTTGTTTAACCTGTACACGAAAAGACTGGCATTAAACAGTATGAACACAGTGTAGTAAGACTGATGCGAGATGCTGCTTGCCTTACAGAGGGGAGAGCAAAGGGCCGTGGTTTGACCAAAAAAAGCCAACACACAAGTTAGAGGATTGTTAATTCTGGTGATGCGAACCATGAGCTGATAACCGAAGATGTGGGTGACGACGTTTTGCAAAGAAAAACGAACATTTTGAAAATTGGAAAGATTACTTCGTGAAACAGAGGAAAGGCTGTTTAAGTGGCTGAGGCGGTAGATAGACTGAGAGATTACTTCACGATGATGGTGGGCGGTTTAGACATCTGAGAGGTTTCCAAAGTTGATTGGACCTTGAAATGAGGCGTCGTCAAAAGAGAGAAGTTAGCGGCTGGACACACGGGTCTTTATGGGCGTCCGACATCACAAGGCAATGCACAGGGTAAATGAATGAATGGATTTGTATGCAACGATAATGCAATGACAATACAAACATCTAGGCGCTACCGTACCTTAGGCGTCCCAGCATATTACGCGTCTTCTCGTGCTTGATCATTTTTACAAATTCAGTCATCGGCTAGATTCCAAGAGACCGGTAAGACGCTATAGTACATTACGTCAACATTCTTCGCCTTTGTCCTTATTAAGCTGCTATTCTTGTTGTTGTTTTTCGTCGTTATTGCTCTGCCACAGCAAGGCCAGCACCTAATGCGTTTCTTTGTTGCGGTTCCTGGTACTGCCATACCAACATGACGTTTGCTTGGTGTTCGCGCCACCTTGGTTATATGGCTGCAACGCGTTTGTCAGTTGTGCGCCTACCCTAATGCCTGGCCAAGAGCCCTCAGCACAACGGCCTATTCCAGATATGCGGGCCATATGACATTTTCGCTCTGTTCGCAGTCAGCTGTACTGCCCCGCCGTCAAAGGGACGAAGTCATGTTAGGATAGGCGGCTGGCGAAAATTGGGTTTGTTGTCTCCGGGGGCGCAGAGACGGAGATAGACAGTTCGGACAACTAGAACCTTATTCATGACCCCGACTCAGAATGTGACGCGGCACGGTTTGCCGCGACGGCCGACACTGCTTTGAACGCAGCTAGCTGAATGTAGGCCATTCAAGGAGACTCCGAAAGCCGCCTATTCTTTAATATGCAGCAATGCACGCATACATATATATATATATATATGTCATCAAATGAAAAGGTACGAGACGTCGTAACAATCCAACGGGTTCAAAATTAAATATGCAGTATACGGGGTAGATTTTGTGTCCGACAAGACAGTGAAATGCTGAAGTAGTGCCCGTCTTTGCGAAGACCGGGAGCGTTTGAGTGATGACCCGGTTTTCAGACCTAATAAAACTGTAATCACGGCCGAACTCATCAAATTCGTTGAGCACGAAAAAAAACCACTAACAGTGACGTTAGCTGTTAGACACTCCGTAGCCTACGTAACTCAATCAAGAGCAGATGGCCTGGGCTGCTCGCATAGGGAGCAGAGTTACATAGGAAGTGACTCTGCTTTACGATAACGCGCGTCTACACGTATCCAGGATAGCATAAAGTGTACTACTAGCCAAGTTCAAGTGGGACCGGCTTGAGCATCTGTCTGCCGCTCGCACATATCGCCCTGCAGTTTCCACCAGTTTGGTCCGCTTAAAAAATATCTCAAAATGACTTAAACAAGGACGAGGAATTGAAGGACAGTGGACATCTGGCTCTCGTGTTACAGCTACAGAGCTGTAGAATTTGAAATGAACAAAAGGACTAAATTCTGGGAACAGATAAGCTTTGAGCTCGTGAAACAGTAAGATAGTTGTGCTCAGGCCCCTGATGATTACTTTCGAATAAAGACTTTAATTGTACCCACAGTATACCTTTTCACATTTGAACACCAACTCACAGCAGCCTACTAAAGTCAACTATGAAACGTCGTGTCACCTTAGCTTTGTAATCATTTCCCACAGCAGCTTTGAGACACCATCCCCTCTCAACACGCACACTACAGTGGTAACTGAGCCTGACTAATCTGCGATTTGTGAGACCTGGCGGGAGGGTGACAAAAAGTCCGGGCTGCCCCGGGAAGCACGTAAGCGTTAAGACACATAGGATTAACATACTACGCGGCTTTTCATCGGTATCCTCACAACACTGAACAGCGTTTGCCTAAATTCAATTACAATATAACGTAATAGCAACCAGGCCGCAAGACCGAGGTTGAGGAGATCCAAATTCTTTACAGGTTAGGACGACCACGACGATGTCAACACAGCGACTCGTCGCCCGACTCTATTTTCATTCGACATGGCTTCGCCTTGACAGTTGTTTGCAACGAACCGAAAAGACTTACCCGATAGAACTGCACCTCCATGCATGCATGCATTCCAGAGTCCGCATCCTGTTACGAATGCAGTACAAGTGCAGCCGTTATATGCGCTCGACAACAGCCCTCAGCTTTCAGCCGGAACTTGGTAATCCTGGCTAGTTTGAATTTCCTGATCGAGTTTGCTGAGAGTGTTCCTTCGCAAGCAAGCAGGATCCGCCTGCCAACGACAAATTTAGACAGGCAGTTCTGAAACCATTGCTGAGTATACTACGCTCGAGTATATACGAATATATATACATATACACGTATTTATATAGGAATGTATACATACATGTATATTCACGAATGTTTATACGAATACATGAGACGTGTGTAGGTGTTGTCTGACAAACATGTGTCTCGTAAATACGGACACGCACACAGGAACGCACTCCAGCGTATCGTTTTGCCTACCGTTCTTCGTGAAGGACGGCGACCCGTAGGTGCGGGCTGATCCTGATTCGTTCTACTGTGGAGAGCACTCCTATGCATGCATTCGGCTATCCAAGCGGCGTCGAAAGTGCGCACTAACTTTTAGGCAAACAATTGGGCCTACTCGACGTGGAATTGACTCAAATTTATGTAGTCAGCATTTTCACAGACGTAATCCCTATCTCTTATATCTGATAATGATTATACCTTTTTCCCGTGTCTATTAAATGGTCGCTATCTTTAATGTAATTAATTCAGCCGCAGTCGACATATTGCGGGCAGTCTCCTCTAAGTCTCAAGCACCGTCTGAACGTTATTTTGCAAAGCATACTCCCAGTGCCAGATGTGATCAACGTGGAATCTTATGCCACCAGCATTCAATGTGCTCTTATTGGTTGCCCTTGGCCAACGCGAATAAACGGAGAGGGATCCGTTGGCCGCATCATTTTACCAATGTATCGCAAAGAAGAGCGCAATCTGCAAACTTCTGTTTGCTGTCCTAGCCCGATTACAACATTTTCTTGAAGTTAACAGAACGCTGCCGGAGCAACAACATGGCTTCAGAAGGAGGCTTGGTCAACAATAACAGCATGTGCTGTACTTCTAAATTCTATACAACGGGCACTTCGAACCAAAGGGCTTATCCCGTTACCGTATTCGTAGACTTCAAAGCAACCTTTGATACGGCCGACGAAAGACTATACTTGAAAAGGCGGCTTTTATGGGGTTTCGTTGAATTTACTAGAACTTATTAAAACATTTTACAGGAAGAACACATTAATATAGCCGCTACACATATGGCGATCATACAGACCACTATTGTTGCCCAGGGCGATCATTTTAGCCCCTGCTGAAGAGATTTAGAGTTAACACTTGCAGGTGGACGTCCTTATGTATGCAGATGACGGTGCTAAACTCTTGCATCCGGTTTCATTTGCAAACACTTGTTGCGATTTTGCAGCATTACGTCAACCGGAACAAGTAGAGAATAAATATAAATAAAACAAAGGCAATGAAGTTTTGACATGAAGGGAAATTGGCTAGAATCGACGAACTTCGCTTTGGTTCAAAATCTATGAATATTTATAACATACTACGTAGCTTTCATATGAAAATCTGTATGGATGGAAGTTCCTTAAAATGTCCTCCTTATGCGTGTGCAAACTCTGCAGGCAACACTGTAGAAGTAGTTCCGTTGACTCTACCTTTGAAACCGTGGTAAATGTTTTATATGTAAATGTGTGTTTCCTCTGTGCGCGCAATATTGAAAACCAACCATCGACTAATAAAGCTAAGTATATATATATATATATATATATATATATATATATATATATATATATATATACCTAAATAATTGTTTTTAATTTTAGCTGAAGATGAATTGGCCCCGAACCACTCGTGACGGAGACCTTATCTTTAAGATAGCGGAGTAGAGAGCTGGTAGCAGTGCCACTTTTCTGCCACCCTAGGCCAAGGTACCGGGGAGAGGTTGACACCCGAGAGGTCACTGGCCCCACCTGTTTACCTGCGCGATGTTAACCCTTTCATAAGCGCGGAGGCCATTAGGGTAGATATCCGCTCGCCAAGCAAGCTTCGTTGCTATCAGTTAGCCAGTTAAAGGTAGATCAAGTACACGAGCAGGACGATACATGATTCTAACGATTAGCGCTACAAATATTAACACGGGTCCTCTACTAATAACCAAATACGGGAAAGAAACAGGATACGTGTAGTTAGATGTAGCCAACAAGTAGAGACTATACTTGTGCCATATCAGCCCAAACTGCTCACAGCATCATCATCGGTACGCATCACCAGTGACGGATTGGGCACCCTAGTCATGGGCGACTTCAACGCAGCTAGTAAAAATGAGAATCAAAGAAAACCGATTAAGGAGGAGAATTAATTATTAAAGGAGGAACGTTACTTGATTGGACAGCTAGGCATTACATATACGTACAGAACAAAAGCAAGGTTCCCACCTTTCACAGGGAAGGCAGGAATACTCGCATATAGACTTTACGCTTTGTGGTGACACACTAACTAGCAAAGTAACGAGTTGCAATGTCCTCACTGAAAAAGCAAACCTTAGTGACCACTAGTGCATAGAGTTCACGGTAGAGGCGCGGCTCTCCAGGCCACGCGCAAGCCACAAAACTCCCTACAGGATATCCGATGATGAATCCTTTAAAACAAAAATGAGCAATGTAATTGCTCCAACACGAGACTACCATAAAGCCCTAGAGGTGCCAAAAGGCTTTCTGATAACGGCGTGCGCTCGAGTTACCAAGTCCATACATCCAAAGCGCGCGAATTTGCAGCCAACATACTGATGAAACGAGACCATTGCTCGGATAAGGTCTAACTAACAGAGCAAGGCGTAAACGTGAAAAGTCACACAAAACTCCAGAGGATGAGGTTGAGCCTTGGTCAACTATAGAAGGTGTAGAGCAAAATTTAACTGAGTATGGTTAGGAAGCAAGACAAATAGCTGGCGCAACCTTCTCAGGGAAATCAATGACGATCCTTGGGGAAAGCCCTACAAGATAGCAAAAAAGAGAAAACGAAAGCCTAAGCCTGTACTCGTAAAGGAGCAAATCAAACACATTTTTGCCAAAACACGCTCGACAGAAGGCTACAAAGCAGGCGATAGACACCTTCAAAAGAGGAGGGACATGCCCCCAGCGATAACAGTAGCGGAGGGGATCATACGGTGCGACTTAAACGAGGAAATTTTAAATTATATAATATTTAAGGAGTATCTTGATCCAGTTGCGCAGGTGTTCACTACAATGATCAGAGGGGGAACAATACCTTAGGAAATCATTTAGGTCAAGAAGGCCCGTACTTAAATATTCGCTTGGGCAAGAGCCGTGTGAGCCTCAGATACCTGAAGATATTACCGCTAAGGCGACCAAAGTGGCCAATGAAATCGCATGAATACCGCCAAAAATCCACACACCAAGACAATACAGGCGTAGAGAGTAACCTCTTTTGAATTAGAAATCTTCCTCAGCATTCCCTCCTTCCGCCAGGTAGGAGCAAAGGATGACTTGACTTACATTTTTCTAAAGTGCCAGGTGCTGTTACAGCCTTGAGCCACAGCAACTGCAAAATTCAGGAACAAATAGACAAATGAGGGAGACGGAAGAGGAGCAAATATACTAGATTACTTCACTGGGATCCTTAAGAAGTGCGTAGACTACATATGCGGCACTACTTCTGCGTGATAGTAGAAAAGCTAGAAATGGCTATGCCTACGAAGGTACTGAAGGAAAAAGACGCCTTGAGGAGAGCAAGATTTCCGCTTGCTGTACTAGAAGCTCAGATGAATTTGAATGACGCAGGTTTGCAGGTGTTGGTACAGGGCACGTCGAACGTTAGGGGAACCCGTGAGTGGCCCTGGCCAAATGTCCAATCCGAGTGTCACTCGCCACTTCTCCTAATGGCTCATAGTACTATGGTTCTATGGAGATCTGAGCCATCGGAGAGTGAATCTTAAAGCGAGGTGCGTTTAGTGAGTATGGGTCCCAGCGGGCTAACATCCATCCGCTGGAGTCGAGTCCCACACTGCTCGAGATAGGAAATGGGATTCTTTTCATTCCCTATTTGCAGGAATAGTACGTTACAGTATTTAACTCTTCTTTATAAAAAAATAAATGAAAGCAAACAAAATGACGTATGTAACTAATGCACAAGATGCAACGCGCCAACGGCTCCAACAAATTGGAAAGCGAAAATAAGATTTTTATGAAATATCTTATACTTAATGCTATGAACATAATATAGGCATATGTTATGTGGTGAACACGGATTGCAGCACGACGAGCATCACAGTACTCTTTAAGTATGTTGATAAAGTAAAACTGGTGCAACTATTTAATTTTATTAGTATACACATATATATAAATCTTATTTGTATAACTTAAATATAAACCATCTAAACTGGTTGATCCTGCCAGTAGTTATATACTTATCTTAAATAATAAGTTCACTTAATTGAAAGGTGAAACCGTGAATGGCTGATTAAAAATCTACAATTTCACGAGACGTATTTTGTGCATTAAATAACGGTGGTAATTATAGAGCTTATACATGCCTATACATTCCTTTGGTTGGATGTAGTTATGTTAGTGCAAACAAGTTGATGGTGTCTACTATCGGACTGTAGGTGAATAACTTTGCGCTCGTTTTGTAAACTATTTTCTTACACGTTATAATAGCTTGATCATTAACAATATCATCATCACCACTAAATAAGTACAATAACTATTTAGAGCGTGGCATACACTCGAGCTTCATGATGGTATGGTAAGATAGCTTGGCCAATCAATGACGGCCAGATTGAGGCAGATATTTGTCTCGTCCGAGCCCCACCGTTGCACATTTATATTTATGGGGGTCCGTCTATGGCGCAATGTGATAAACAGTTCCGTGGACGTTAAATCTTGGCTAAGGGTCAGTCCGAAAACTTTACTTTAGATCTTTGTCTCGTATAGCATCGCGTAGCACATCTATATGGTCCACATAAGATGTTAACTAAAGGATTGAATTTAGTTAAATGTTGTTCGTTTTCCTCTACTTCTCAATGTTTGCAAAAATCTCACCTCCGTCTTCGTTGCATTTTTAGGTAGCAGCATAGGCAACAAATATACGCTCACAAACCGGCAGGAAGGTTTTGAAGAAGTGCTTCTAGAACAGGTCTGAGCTGAAGGCCAACTGAACTATGACAAATGTTACTACCACTTCTACGTTAAACTATAGTTCTGAGTTTGGATAACAGCAGCAGCTGCAGTAGCAGCAGCGAAGTGTTGTGTTATCATCCCCGTTGCCATGTGGACATGTCGTGTGCGACGTCTGAACTTCCAGGAAGTCAGGACCGCTGACGCCGCAACATGTTCGTAATCTGAGGGCTACGGCACGACAGCAGGACAAGAGGCGCAGGACGAAGGATGGCATGCTGCTGCTCTGTACCTGCCTGTCACCTGCGTGTGACAATCTGCCTTCTGGTAAGAAGTTGTGCGAATTGTGCGTCTGACGTTTGAGGAGCTTAAGTTTAAGTTGGACAAGCTGCTTCTGCTGCTGCTGCTACTGCACCGGCGGGACTGTTGTGGTAGTTGATGATGGTGATGATGATGGCGATGATGGTGATGATGATAATGGCGATGATGGTGATTATGATGGCGATGATGGTGATGATGATGTTGACGATGATGACAGTGGCAGCGATGATGATGTGGGAGGTGCCGCGTGTCTGCTTGCAAACGAACGCCGTTGGGGAGACGACCGAATAAAACCCGCAAAGCAGGCTGATTCCGTTGTCCCAAAGTTGGCAAGTTTTGAGCATGAGTTGCTTTTACCGCTGTCGCTTCTACTGCTGCTGCTGTTGCTGTTGCACGCGCCGTAGGACTACCTCCTAGTCAGGTGAAAAATACCGAGAACCAGAAGCCAGCAATGGCGTTGTGGATTTCGGTGCCAATTGTCACTGTGTTTGCAGCTTACTTCAGTGTAAGTTAAGTGGCGGCGGCGCCCCCGGCCTGGTTTGACCTGGCTTAGCTTAAGCTTAATTAGGGTTAAGGCATCGGCGCTACCGGTGATCGAACATCGTAGAGGTACCGTATATGCAAATTTATTATTAATAAAAATATAGTAACATTTATATATTTTTTTATTTGCTTATATTTCATAAGAGTCATAAGAGCCAGGTAACCAGTGGCAGCAATGGTATTCAAGCTAAGCAAAATCTATAAATGTTCATAAGTCTCTTAGGCTCATCTCATCGTTTTCTTTGCATTGTGTTGAGTAGTGTTATAGGAACTAAATAGATGAACTACCGTCAAACTGCTCCTCTGGCGTTATTAGTAAGCCTCTCGAGACCACCAAAATGTACCTCACTAATCCTATAATCAGCGTTCCGTTTTTAGGAGCTAATTGGAAAACGCACACCTGCTAACGCCACCGCAGGAACTCGTCTGCAGGTGTGGGCCGGTAGTGTGTGGCTCCAACCCACTAACCACCAGTCATGTCCCAATCCCCGCATGCAATCGGAAACTGCATAAGCATAACTTCAAACCATCGAATATTATCCCGCCGGGTCGCAACCGTGAGTCGGTCAGTAAGTCGCACAATTCCTTTTGACATGCTGCTTAGGCTGACTATAGTGCCCATAATATGACGTTCTTGACGGCAGAGTACCTCGGCAGTATACCTTCTTTCTGTAATCTTTTTTTGGGGTAGCCGAAGCGATACTCCCCGGCGAAAGCCTCCACAGACGGCGGCACGCATTTGCGAGCGAGCTGAAAGCAATACGGGAGTGAAATGTCCAGATATCACAGGGGCCGTAAGCGAATGATCATGGTGTAAATCCAACAACACGAAAACACGAATCAACAAGTAGAATATATTTCAATTACAGTTAGCTTCTTGCCGATTTTGCGCCGAAATCAGTATTGTACATATAATCGCCTAAATATCCAAAGGATGGAAAGTTGCAAAAAAAGCTAGAGGAGTTAGCATGATGAGCATGTACTTACAGCCCGCAGCAGACCATACGTAGAGGATACCATTAACGCGGATAAAAATACGCAAGAAAGAACTACAAAACCGCTTGTCTCTATGGGGCCGTATTCCAGGCCTATGGAATAAACTGGGAGACAAGTACTCGTTTGAAACAAAAACGTGACATAGTGGCATCACAACCCCGTACAAACTTTTGACTTAGAAATAGTAAAATAGACCATTTTGAAGGAAAAAACAGTCGAACTCTGGATGTATGTGCATGGTATGCTACGAAACTGCATTGCGACAAGTATTTCACAGTTTTTTTTTTCGGGTTTCACTGTTCTTGTTTCATATTTAGGCTATCGTTTTCTACAAATATTTCTTTATTCAACAGTCCATATTACAATCTTGTGTAAATGAAGTTAAATGTTTGCCTAGAACAGCCCTGATCTGCACCACCTATGCTATGTAGGACTTTCAAGTGATAATATAGTATACTGCAAATTCGAATTGCTATCGATATTTTAGAACGCTTTGTTTGCACGGCTGTTTAACTGAGAGAAGGGTGAAATGACACGTAGCGCGCAAGGCGGACACATGATTGACACTATCAGTGATTTTATTGGGGATTCTATTATAAAACAACTTGATATTGACAAAGCTTGCCCATTAAGGAACAGATAGAAGTGCAGTTGTAAATTGCGCCAGTTGCAAAGCGATAGTCACGCCCATAAATATGCCCATAAAATACTTGACAGGCACCAACAAGCCAAACGTTCAACCAGACTTTCTGAATTACCTTATGAAATATTTAAAGCTGATCTAGAGATCAGCAACAGTAGAACCGTCTGCGTTCGCTAAGGTTCAACGCATGCAACAGTTCTTACAGAGAACGTTCTACTATTGAAAGTCAAGAATGTGAAAATTCTAGTCGAATTAGTTAGGGAAGCCGCCTTGAATAGATTAACGTCTTCAAGCAATACATAGCCTTTTTTTTTTTTTTCAAGCATCCCCAGTTGCCGCTAACCGCGACCATCGGCGACCAAGGCGACGCCTCTTTCACGGCCCAACAACAAGTTCAAGGCAAAGATAATTTAAATTTTTCAAGGGAGAGAGAGAGAGTTGTCATAGCGCAACTTCAGCGGGGTTGCAAATCCTAAACGCGATGACGACGCTGCGAGGTCGTCTTCGGTCGGAGCTGTCACCTGCCTCGGGGCTAAGTAGACAGACAATAAGTGACCGATGGTCGTGGACGATGGTCACCACGCGATGGCTCGTCGCATGATCTGGCCCATGACCAAAACACATACATTTTCGTTACGCGTCGCCCGCCTATACGTGACGCTGCTACACGACTACCCAATGGTCCAATGTTGTTGTTGTTGCTGTTGCTGTTGTTGTCGTCATCGTTGTTGTTGTCGTTGTTGTTGTTTCTACTGTTGTTGTTGTTGCTACTGTTGTTGTTGTTGTTGTTGCTACTGTTGTCGTTGTTGTTGTTGTTGTCGTCGTCGTCGCGGTCGTCGTCATCGTGTGCACATTACTATTATTGCATTTGCCTGCCCTGCCATTACGACATGGCGCTTTTGCTTCCGTTCCTCGGCCCGCATCGATGGGAGACCACAGGAGTCTACCGCCAGCCGCCACCGACCGCCGCCACGTAGTCGTAGGCGCTACGGTGATGGGGCTACGGTGTAAACGATGAGAGGCAGGCATTAGGTGAACCCCAAGAGGCCGACGGGGAGGTTTTCTCGAGTGCGTTGGTCCGCCGGTCGGTCGCTCGCTCGCTCGCTCGCTTTCCTGGTACCGACCGTATCGAAGCGTCAACGACGCAAATACGTACGCACTGGCCATACAGCGAAGCCTATCTCCGACGGCAGTAGCAGCAGCAGCAGCGACCATAACCCAACGACGCTAGCAAGTATACCAGAGCGTAGCATACCTCGTCCACCCTTTCTACCACTACACTACACTACTACTGCTACTATTACTACTACTGCTGCTGCTGCTGCGGAACAACATTATAAGCGGACCAGGATACGCCATCAACGCTTGCGCTGGCTCGCCTGCTTGTCTTTCTCATGGCAACTCATTAGGCAACCCAGCTCGAGCAGCATAAGCTCAGCGGTGGTGTCCGGTATTACACCCGAGATCAATGGAGCCCATACGGGGCAGTATATGTATGCCTATCCATCCGATTCATATGCCTAAGCCGCTTGAGCCACTACAGTCTTCCTTTCTCTTTATGTATATATATATATATACATATAAAGAGGAAAAGCGGGAGAGCGAAGAAAAGGGCAAATCTTATCTGAGAGCGGGTTTGCGCACTCACATACCTCGAACTATCGTCTGAATTGTTGGCGACGTCTCAAATGGTTAGTTTAAGGAAGCGCTGAAGCTGGGAAGAGAAGCGTTCTATTGTAGTTATCTTTTACTAATCGCTAGCTTATATGTTGGTGTTGAAGGCACGAAGAACGAATAGTAATAGGGTGCCATTAAAGACGCGTTCACAGCAATACCATTACAGGAGCTTTTAGGTGACCTTTCCGATTCGGCTCCGTATATTTGTACATATTCGTTCGTATATTTGTACATGAACGTTATGTAAAGTAGAACACAAGAGTCTGCAAACTGTACACCAAAATATTAGTCGTAAGGGTCCATAATTCAGATTGACCACGTAGCGTGTGAAACCTGTGAATTGTAAACTCTGTATGAAACATGTGGACTGCGGAACCTGTATAAGACACGTAGCCTGTAGCACGTATCTGAAACCTGTAAACTGTCTTGATTCCCTTTTGTTTGGACAATACAGTAAACGGCGTAACAGCGCACCAGGTTATGTTAATTATGTTGGGATCGCTTAGCTATAGAATGTGCAACTTGGAGCAACTAATCATATACGTAATAGAAGATTTACACTAAACCACTTGCAGCGTTATGAGCAGTCACTAGCAGGCTAAAGGACTTGTAGCGGCCTGGCCTGGGGAGCACGAAGAGGGCCCTTCGAAATTCACCCTACAAGAAGTGCAGGATGCTGTAGCATGCCTCAAACAGGGTAAGGCGCCTGGCCCGGACCGCACCCCGGTGTCCGCGGTCACGATGCTGATGAAAGAATTCCCAGAAGCAGTAGCAACAGCGGCGACCGGGATGCTTCAGTCGGGCCTGTTTTCTGGTGCGTGTAGGGCCGCAGGCCTTGTCCTTGTGCCTAAGGACCCCAGCTCATACTGTCCCATCCGTCTACTCAACTCCGTGACCAAAGCATTTGAGTCCATCGTAGAGGCACGCAACCGGGACATTGCGGAGGGAAACGGCCTGCTGTCGGAAGCCCAACACGGGTTTCGTGAGGATAAGTCAACGACGCCTTACGGCAGATCCAGACGCAGGCCGAACTCTTCCATGAGTCTCCGCCAAGAAAACCAGAGCTTTACCTCGCCACTGTTTGACGTTCGAAACGCTTTTAACAGCCTACCGTGAAGAGTCATCTTAGAGACTCTCCACAGGAAGAACGCTTCCTTTTACCTACTCTGAATCGTTTCAAACTACCTGCAGGAGAAGACGATATTGTCTCACAGAACCAGTTATAACATGATCGCAGGGATGCCATAAAGCTCCATACTTGGCCTCCTGCTGCAGACCCTAACATACGACGACATGCTGCGGCTAAGAGTCCTTCCCCGGATCTGTTACAGAGCCGTGCGAATGAAGCACTTGCCGATCTCGCCCACTGGATGCAGATGGCGGGTCTCGCTCTCGCCCCTGCTCAAGGCCATACTCATGGTCGGACAGAGTAGCTGCCCCGCCGTACACCTCCATATAGAAGACCAGGAGATCTAAGATGTCAACAAGGTGAGGAACCTCGGAATCACCCTGGACAGGGGTCTCCGCTGCGCCGAACACGTGCGGCGGGCGACAGAGAAGGCAATCAAGACAGCCAACACATTCGCTCATGTCCAACACTACAAGCCTCGACAATCCAGGCGTCGTATAATCATGTCCGCGGCCGAGTCAGTTGCCCTGTACGAAGCTCCTTTGAGCTTTCTCAATAAGCCTGCTCTTTTCCGTCTAGCATTTGCATCGCATATGGGGGAAAAATCGCTTCTATTAAGTAATAACAGCACAGAAGGACGAACTCGGTTCAGCAGGCGTAAAATAGGCGCCTTGAAAGTCGAACGGCAGGAGAAGGCGGACTGTGTAAACCCTAAAGAAGCAGCGAGCGTTTAACCATCGTTGCCACCTCCGAAGTCTAAGCCGATTTCGCACAACAGGCCAAAATAGCCTCCTGCCGACCACCTTTATGCGCACGAAAGTAAGGCCTCACGTAGCGTACCCACCGCAAGACTACGTTCGAGGACAGGTACAACTACTGTGCCCGTAAGGGAGCAATAAGAACAACGAAACGCCCCTCGACGAAAAACGACACGTAATAATACACTATTCTGCCCCAAAAACTCAGCCTTTACTAAATTACAGCGGATCTGCTGAATTTAATCCAAAATTAAAAGATATACTGAGAATAGTTTAATAGAACTGCAGGGTTCCAGAAGATCATTCAGAATATTTTTTTTTCTTTAAAAATACAATTGTCTTGTATGAACGTTTCAAATAATTATACAAATATTAAAAGTGGTTAAAGCTAACCTCCTGCGCGTCCGCACCTTGTCTGCGCCGAGTCGCATCTGATAGGCTATTCAACGACGGTACCGCAGCACACAATGCCGCGTGGTACCTGGGGCATCTTTCACCACATCTTATACAGATACATGTATATGCAGGTGCATGAAACCCCCCTGTCCCGCATAAAACGTGATGAAAGCCATGAACAGCAAAGCGCGTGAGAACGTGTCGGTTCGTTCGTCCGGCCTGTTTCTATGTTTCAGAAGTAATCGCATCCGTGCTATAGAAATCAGGATCGATCTCCGCCATTTTCTCCTCCCAAGAGCTAATAAATTGCGCGTAGGCCGGAGTGGAAGGGAGTTTGAATCTACGCTTTAGATCCTCTATAAGCAACGGCGTGTCACATAGCAGATAAACGTATCTGTTCAGCGATGTACGATGCAGACCTAGAGCTCGCTTCAGGAATGCAGGCTTAATCCGCTCGAGTTTTTCGAGTTGCGCTGACGAGAGATAATCCCAGATGGCCTGTATTCCGTTGGAGGCGACTGGCGCTACCGTCATATTGAACAAAGCCAGCGTCCTTCGTAGGAATAGTCTCGAAGGAGTTCGTATACTGTTTCGAGTTTATTGACCAAATAGTGGGTATTATATTTTGTTACATTAGACGGTTTACAGAAACTGGATTGGAGCATTCAAGTAAATAATATGTTGTGCACTGATGGCCGCAACGTTGACAAGTGCATGATTCGTCAGCTTCATGGTGGCCAGGTCGAACACAAATTTTATGGTGAAAACCATGCATAGCGAATCGAAGAGTAAGATGACGATTTGCCATATTGGGATCCTTCCACGTGTCCGAGGTGAGGGCAGGCGTCATAATAAGGCGTAACCCAAGACAGGCTTGGGTCGAGTTTAAGGAACCCGAAGAGCAACGGAACCTGTGGTATATCTGAAAACTTACTGGTTATATAAGTACGCGATTAGAGTCGATGTTTTTTTGCCACTGGCAATGCCCTGCAATGCTATAAGTGTAAACAATTACCTGAGAACTGATTTTCTATTCGATGAAACTGCATTGCAATGTTTTGAATGGCTTTTGTTTTAGAAATAAGACATCGTTGAGTTAAAATGAATCGAAGACAATACTGGACGAGCACGAACGTAGACCGTGTATTAGCCCAATCACAAACATGCACATATATTACTTACTTGATTTATTTCCACTCCAGATAGGGTAAAATCTACAATAGTATGATCAATATCACTACAGCCTCGTAATGATATTAATAATTACAAATCGCTCAGTGCCAGCCTTGTTAGCGAGGAGACTGCATTGCGCTTACTACCATGATATCTTACGCATATACGATAACAATATTTACAAACACATTTGACACGTACATATATATATATATACATTTTCTTACTTGCATATATATATATATATATATATATATATATATATATATATATTTATATGATCTAATCATAAGGTTTGTCACAACCGCCCAGTTGCCGAGCTCAAGTAGGGCGCACTTACACAATCGGGAAGTGCTTGGCTTTTGTCGTCACTACGTACATAATATATGGTACACTGTGCAAGGAAACTTGGGTCCGAATTTGCGAAGTATTGTCTATCCTGACTATTGCGCTGCCGCACAGCGCTATTTTGTCGGCACGATGCTAGCAAGCCTAACAGGTATGTAATCTCTATGACAGAACGCTTAAACACCTTCCCCCTTCCCTCTTATGTCTCTAACACTCGCTATGGGGTAGCTGTCCGTGCTTTGTTCGTTCTTTTTGCCCGCCGTTCATGACACAACGTTGGTCGGCGAGCGTCGTCTCACGATGACCACACTGCGACTACTATTATTGCTACTACCACTAATACTAAAGTTTTCGGGCTGACCCTCAGCCAAGATTTAACGTCCACGGAACTGTTTTTCACATTGCTTCATAGACGGACCCCCATAAATACAAATGTGCAACGGTGGGGTTCGAACCCGCGCACCTATATGTCTCCTCCGGTTGCGAGGCGCAGACTTAAGCCACCACGCCACCGGGCTCGACACTACTACTAATACTGCTATTACTACTTCTAATGCTGCTACTACTACTAATACTACGGTTGGAATTTTTCCACACTTTTATTGCAATCCTTGTCGCGAGCGAGCGAGCAATCTCAATACGGCTTGACGCCTAACAAACGGTGAGCGTCATCATGCAGACACCGCAAATCAGGCAGCTGGTGGAACGCCTGAAATCGCCTACCTGCTGCTGCTGCTCCCAGGAATCCGAACATGGGTAGTGCTGATGATGGTGTTGGAAGTGGTGGCGGTGATTCTGCCGCCGTTCTGAATATGACAATGTGGCTTCGTATGACAGCGACGACAACGGCGACGACGACGCATGATGTCCAGTTCGTATGATGTCTAGTCTGTACAACTGTCCATAGTACGTCTCTTGTCTCGCCCCTACATCGGGGCGGCCTCAACCAGGACGATGACGGGGCCAGTCTGTATGTAAGCCCCGGGCATGAGATACGACCGATCCTGATCCTACGGCCAGTGCCCGGGGCGGCACTGGCACCCGGCATTTCGGCACGCGCTGCCCATATATGCGTCGGCTAATTTCATCCGACCCGTTGTGAAATCTAATTAAATCACAGCGACGAACACAGACTCTGGAGAGAGGCGCGTTTGAACGAGAACAACAGCAACAGCAACAACAACAACGACGACAACTGCAACAACAACAACAACAACAACAACAACAACAACAACAACAACAACAACAACAACAACAACAACAACAACACAACAACAACAACAACAACAACAACAACAACAACAACAACACAACAACAACAACGACGACGACGACGACGACGACAACAACAACAACAACAAAAACGATCCACCTCACAATGATGATGACATGGCAGCAATGATGAAGCGCCAGCAGGCCAGTGGCCAGTATGCCGCTCCTAGTGATAATGACAAATGTGTAGACGAATGCGAGAAATAGGGAGCCTAAGAGAGAGAGAGAGAGAGAGATAGATAGATAGAGAGAGAAGGCAAGGGAAATAGCCAGTAAGCAGGCATACAGATAGAAGTGGTTGTTTGATAGGCACTACAACTTCTCAAGAATTTAGATGAAAACCAGAATGAGCAAGAGGGAGGAGGGAGGGATTAGGGAGTCGGAGGATCAACTGAAGACAGCGAGAAGACCGCGATTGTAGAGATACTTGTATGGCCGCGGAATGGTGATAGCAGTTGCTGTGGATGTTGTACAGAATCCAGATGAGAAATTAGCCGAGAGTGGATGGATAATTGCAGCGCGGTTCATGGGCGATGAAAGAGGCAAAACATACTCTCTCTCTCTCTCTCTCTATATATATATATATATATATATATATATATAGAGAGAGAGAGAGAGAGAGAGAGAGAGAGAGAGAGAGCGAGAGGTGAGGGAAACTAAGATAGCTAAAGCGACTACACGGTTTAGAATCTTGGAAAGCGTTTTTTTTTGTTTCGAGCATGGCCTCTCTCTGACGGCTCCATAGCACAGCTGATGACGGTGAGCCACCGACCCTCGTCGTGCGTCCGCCATCCATGTATCCTCTTTTACAACCCGCCCAGATAGCTTTCAAAGCTGTTACGTCTCACTCTGTACGGCTATCCCGTACTCAGAGTCCCACTCTTTCTGTGTTCAATGTATCCTCTTTTTCTCGCGTTGTCTGTTCCTCTCGCGTTATTCCTGTGGCCGGTTTTTAGGCTTAATCTCTCGCTCTCTCTTATCTGGACTCATACTCGACGCATCGGCGCAACGCACGGACTTCGCGAAACTTCCCATACGTGTTCACATCACACACATCAACACACGCAACCCAAACCTCTGCAAACAGATCATTTTAGCTACAAGAAATAACATACACGTAGGCAGAAAAAAACCGGCTCGTTGCAGGGACGTCCTGCAAGACTCGCATCAAACGTAACGCCTCGTTTAAACACACGATCTGACTCGCGTGGTTTGCGGCGACGTATGCTTTAGAGCAATGATTAGTCGTGCCGCTCTGTTCAGGATAACCGACTAGCTGACTGCTTTCATGAGAATAATCATCTCTTCTAATCAGTTAGCCCCGCTGCGTCAGATAGCCAAGATCCAGGACGTTTCTGCTTTTTGACGACAATGAACAGTTGCACTACGCCCCCCGAACAGCCTGTAAAGTTATCACACCAGTCCGAGTCTTCATTCTCTAAACGAAAAAGTGCTATTCCATTCTGCACATCTCCCTGGAACTACTTCGCTATGACTCCGGCATCCCAGGCGGACGCTGTCTCAGATATTCTCCCTCGCGCTGATTCCCCGTCGTCGCTTCCATTCCTCTGGCCAGATTCCGACTGAATTTTGCTGTCCCACTGCTGATCGGATCTAATGTTTCCATAGCTACCAGTAAGAAGTGAAGACAGAAATCTGCGTTTCGACCCTTGCGTATTTACGTCTCTTTTCCTGTTCGGCGTGCTTTGGCGTCCATCCTTTGCTGACAGAGTTAAGGCTGAATTACGAGGGTGCTGCGGTGCAGGACACTGTATTATTATTATTAATATTTTCGGTTCGATGAATAAACGCATTTTTTAAATTAGATTTTAAAAATGCGTTTAACTTAAACAAACGAGGACACCTCTTGACAGAGATTTCCAAGCACGCCCCGGCCCTCTATCCAATGATGCACCAGGCATATAGCAAACCGACTCCCCTAATGTTTGGTGAGGTTGAAATTAGGTCATCAGCCGGTTGTCAGCAGGGAGACGTAGCGGCTCCTCTTGCATTTAGCCTGCTTCTGCATCAATACGTCAAGCAGGTGGCATCCAAGGTTCCTTTGTTTTACCTCGACGATCGGACCCTTCTGGACAACGATCCTTCGGTGTTACTTAGAGACATCAAGGATCTCCGAGCGTTCGAGCAATGGAGCGGGCTGCAGCTTAACCCATCTAAATGCGAGCTATTTCTACAGGGTTTTGAGGACGAAGAGAGACAGCAGGTGATCGCTGAATTTAACAGCAACCTCCCGGGCATCCTTGTAAAGGATCGATGTGATTTGGACCTGCTGGGTACGGCGGTGTTTTCCGACATGATCGGTCCGATACTAGCCGAGAAGGGAGAACAACTTTCCCGGCTTTCTCTCGGTTGACATCAAGCCTACTTCCTGCTCCGGCACGCAATGGGAGTGCAAAAGGTCCTGTACTCGTATGTACTACGGACCTCACCTGTCTTCCTTCTACCGTCAGAAACCCTGAACCTCGACGACCAGGTGAGGAGAGCTTTGGAAAGCATCCTTGACCTAACGCTTGATGATAAGGCATGGACGCAGGCAAGCTTACCGGTCCGGCTGGGTGGAATGGGCATTCGTTCGGCCACGGACCTTGCCTTACCCGCTTTCCTTGCTTCGTCGCACAGCTGCGCCTCTGCAGTGGCCGCTACTGCCGGCGGACTCATCAGCCACCAACAAGACGCCGCTCGGATCTGGGATGCGCGTCAGTCTGGTTGTCCATCTGAGGAACAGGTCACTAGGCAGAAGGGGTGGGACCAAATCGCCACTCAGGCTACCCACTTAACTCTTCTGTTTGCCTGTGAGTTAGATATAGACGGCATTAGACTGAAAGCGGTTTCATCCGACGCTGCCGGAGCGTGGCTTGACGTGTTTCCGTCCGAGCTAGTCGGCAGTAAGCTGGCTGATGACCACTTCCGTGCCGCCAGTGGCCTCAGACTTGGCATTGCCATGTTTGAGACAGAGGCATGCCCGTGTGGTGGAACGGTGGATGAACGTGGCCTGCACCGACTTAGTTTGCACTAAGCTGGCTGGGCTTACGCAGGGCCGCCACGATGCCATAAATGACATCCTCGGGCGCGCTTTCAGACAAGCCGGCTACCGCGTCACACTGGAGCCTGGTGGACTACAGAGCGACGACAAGCGTCGACCGGACGGCCTTACCAGCCGAGACTGAGACCGCAATCGGCCGCTGGCATGGGACGTCACTGTCTCCGACACGTAAGCTCTCGGCTATCGTGCACTAGCCAACGCGGGCGTCGGCAACATTATCCACCAACGGGAGATGCACAAACGGCGCCTATACGCGCATCTCCTTGAGGACCACGTTGTAATGGCGTTCGGCCTCGAGTCATCTGGCGTTTGGGGCAAGGATGCACTGAAACTGACAAAGGAGCTTGGGAAGAAGCTCTTCGAGGCCACAGCGGAGCCAAAATCGACCGCTTTCCTCCGACAGAGAGTGTCATTAGAATTACAGAGAGGCAACGCTAAGATGATGTTGAGTGGTCACCGACACTCAAGCCATAAGAATAATATAAGCAATATTGTAGATATTATATAAGTAATATATTGATAATTGTGATACATGTACATATTGATAAAATAAACCCTTGTTCCAAAAAAATATATTATTATTATTATTATTATTATTATTTTACTTAAGAACCGCACAGTTGTCGTCCATACTTGGTATGTTTTTTTCTTTACTGTTATTGTGGTCTTTATTATTCGTTGTTGTCGTCGATGTCGTCAGCCACATATTCCCTATGCTGCAGAGACAAGCAATTAATACTTACTACTCATTAGCCAGTCAAGCTGATGGCAGTTCTTTTTGTATGCTTCTATACTTGAACCTTTACCTGTCCGCATTGCATAAGAAACTTACATAAACGCACAATGTTTTTTCTTAATGTAATAGAGCTCGGTAGGAATAAACAAATGTGCATTTACACTAGTTAAATGACTTGAGTGTTTATTTTATATATATATATATATATATATATATATATATCATTCACACTTCATTGGTTATATTATAAAGTGCACAAACTACTTTATTGGGTTGTTTGGCTTTGCTGTCTCAGGTATTTTTTAGGTTCAGCCGATAAAACTAGCAATGCGACTGCGGGATGTCTCATCTTAAGGTTGGCTGAATCATGGCAAGAAAGACATATTGGACATGAAGCTAAACCGCACATCAAGCCGCTATTTCAGGATGAGGTCATTACTAATTGAGTTGGGACCTCACTTGCAGGAAACCGATACCGTCTCTTCTGAGTCCTCGAACTCACTATCCGGGGAACCCGATGTTTATGTTACGTACGGCAAACATAGATAAGTATGTATATATATATATATATATATATATATATATATATACGTCTTAAACGACAAGCCTATATATAGCCTTGTAGGAGGTGGCCGCGGTAATGTATTATTGAGATTACTTTACCGCCCGACTTTAAACGGCGGCGTTTTCGCCTTAGAGACGAATTTTTACCCAAAACCAGTATTCATGTTACTCGAGGAACGCCTCTGCAGGAGCTTGACATGTCAAGAAATTTTTTAGTCTTATGTTACGAAATAGTTGCTCTCGCTCAGTATTAAAAACGGCACGCGTTTCATGGCAGTGCCTTGCATCGTCAAGCTGTCCTGAGTAACACATATGGCACGAGGGGAAGTACTCATTTTTTCTAATTCATTTTCAGGGTGGATAGCCTTCTGGATTGCTTCCCATTGCTGGCTCCACTTGTTCTACTTCCGTTCGAAAGTTAATTAAGTGTATTTAGTTCCATTGCACTTAGGTCCCAAGGGATTTGTCTAGAGATGACTTGTATGACTGCTGTGGACGCCGTGCGCCTTGCCCGTGCGATGATAAACGCTATAAGTCTATTAGTCTTGTTGAGGAGCCCGCTGTTGTAGCGGCGGTTTGGTCGTTGTGCGCTCTCAAAGTGTGTGGCATATAGCATGCTATTTACAAATGAGGCCAAGAGATGGCACCGAAAGTCAGTTGCTCCTCTGGTGAGTGAGATAATTGTTTGCACCTCTACTGAGACTTGACAGCTTTGCACTGCATAGAACAGGAGAGATGTTCCCGTGAGAGCCCTAACCAGGATCACGTTCTTAATCACGTCCAGGTTCTTTTCCATGGACGCGGGTGCTACTAGGGCTCAAGACGTATATTTATTTATGTTGTGTGCAGGGCGCTTTAAGCTATTTAAACAACTTGCTTCGTATGTCAGCTAATTTAGAGCCCTGCTGATAGCCGAATGTGTGAAGCGTAAGCCTCAATTGCCAAGATGTCTTGATTTGTAGGAAACTGGTGTCAATCAGTTCCTCTCCAGGGATGAGAAGGCTGTGGCTGCAGCTATTAATTCCTCTATTGACCCACTCCCAGGGAGTTCTGAAAGTGGGTCGGTATTTGTCTCGATGAAATGTCCCTTTGTCCTAGAGAGGGTGAAACAAACGCTCCTCGGCAAATGTCACGTACATATAGGCCTAGATTCCCTGCTTCATCTTCAGGCTTTGCTACTGGTAGGGGCAGCTTTTCCTTAGTCGTTTACGATTGGAGGCTTGCATGCACGATTGCTTCGTGCGAGTTTCTTGTTACCGGACCCTTGGGTAGCAGAAGGTTTGGTCGGCCTGCCACCAGAAGCGGTCGTGTTGGGGAGTGGGGATAAAGCTTCGGGCTAGGTGGGGTGAGGTCTAGTAAGGAGGGGACGAGGGAAGCGGAAGTCTCCTGCAGACCATCATTGGAAACGGACGTACGTTTTCGACACGGATAGTTGCAGTGGATTTTGCTAGTGTCCTGTGCTTTAGCCTTATGTAGCCTCAACGGATAAATCAGTGTGGTGTTGTAGTGGTGACTTTGTGATTCTGTGCTGTGCTACACCTCGCCGCTAGACTGCTACAGAAACACCCCGTTTTCCCCGCTGTTTGCCGGCGGAGTGACCTGCCATAGTCCCTGTTCCTTACTGATAGTAATTCGGCCGTTTTTTCGATTGTAACGGAATCATTTTCCACGATTTCTTGCCACTAAATATTACCGTAAATGTTCGAGGAGATTACGCGAGAACGCCTAATACAAGAGACCGGTACTCTGGACAAACGATTATTGGATCCTTTATCGCGACAACGCACCGCTGTTATGTATTTGTTATTATTTAATATATTTGCTGAATTCGGATTATTCCATGAAAAATTTATTTCTCTACTTCCGCGATCTCACTATTCACCGGACCTGCCTCGTGCAACCGTTTTTTTGGCTAAGAAATTAAATGAACAATAGACGCTTCGACATTATAGAGGAGATAAAGGAATATTCGCAGAAGCAATTCAACTCGATTCCGAACGACTCTTTTAAAACATGTTTCTTAGAGTGGGAAAGGAGGGTAGTGCAATTGCATTGCGGCAGCTATTATAAAGGAAACAAAAAAAACACCTTAAAAAATTAAATAAATAGTCATTTTTTTATAAATATGTATCATAACTTTTTATCCACCCTCATATATATACAGGGTCTTCTAAAAAATCGATAGGGATATATGAAGTTGTAGAGCTCGTTGGAGTCAATTGTTTTTCAATCGAACATGGTCGCGGAGTAGTTGTCTCTCGGGGTGAGAATGAAATGACTAAAATATGTGACACTTGTGCTGTTGCTTAGCATAGGCGCACAAAATGTGCAATTGCAAGACAGCCAGTCCTCCTATAGAAGAACTTAGTACACGTGCCCGTGAAAAAAATCTGTTTCATCTGGAGGATACACGATGCCGGCTAGAAGATGCGACATGGTCGTTTAGAAGAGAGTTCGCAGAAATTGAAGTTTTGTTATTAGCTTTCACGGTTAGTACTTCAAATTTCGAATAATATGACTATTTAGAGCGCTCGCATATACATTGAGCACGACGATCATTTTAGTTCCAAATCTCTGGCGATCCGATTCGTAGTTGAGTAGTAATTAATGTTTTCCGATGGGCAAGCTAAAATTAAGTGCATGCATAGAGATGACCTAGAGCGATTTATCTGATGGAGTAGGTTATTTGAGCATGCACTCAATCTCGACATGCCCGCCGGAAATCCTTAATTACTCCGCAAGCATGGTTCGGATGGCCACAGATTTGGTACCCAAATGTCGTCGAAATCATCATGAAACGCGCATTTGCCTGTATAGATTAGTTTTGAGCGCTGTTAGTGGTTATAATATAATGCTTTTAAACGTAATATTGAACGTGAAAGCTAAAAATTTGACTTTCATTTTTGCAAGCTCTATAAAGGGTCATTCATATCGTCATGTACTTATTGCGAGCTTTGGTACAACTCGGCAAGAAAAAAAAACTGTCCAATTGAAGGAAAACGTCTTAATTAGAAGAGAGAGTGAAATTTATAAAAGTAGTTTTTCTGCCTTTTTTTTTACATAGTTGTGCGAAATCTACGTTTGCGGGAGAACCAGTCAGCGCACGAAGGAACCGATTATACCGGCGTGATCGGTGTTCTCGGCGTGTCGAAAATTCTGCACAAAGATACTGCACTAGCTTGCGTAGCAAAATGCGAATATTTAGATTAAGGAAAGTCATAAGAAGTCGATATGTTACGTTAACGCTTTTTCGTGAAAAAACGTAAAATTTGATTAAGGCCAAAAATGTACGTCCAAAAGACTGTTCTCACGCAATAGCAAATTTAATGCCCATCATTTTCGTACGGAAGTGATGGTGCTGCGTCACGTAGTTGTCAAGTAACTAAACGTTTCCGACAGTCATAGTTGTTATGCTTTACGTTAAAGCTTTCAGGTTCAAAACCGTAAAATTTTGCCAAGACGTTTCCGCCTTCTCCTTCCACTAGGAAAAAAATATTCTCTTGCCGGGTTCTACCAAACCTCAAAATATGTATTTAACTTTTTCATACACCCTATGCAAATATGCATGCCTTCGCTTTCGATATGGCTATCGAAAAAGCTTAGTTACTTGACAACTGCGTAACGCAGCACTATCACTTTGGTACGAAAATGGTTGGCCAAAAATTTGATATTGCGTGAGACTCGTCTTTTGGACATTTATTTTTGGTCGTAATGGAAACAATTTACGATTTTTCACGAAAAAAACGTTAACGTAAGACATAACATCATGTTGACTTTTGATGACTTTCCTCAATCTGGCTATTCGCTTTTCACCCAGCAAGCTAGTGAAGCGCCGGTATAATCGGTTCCTTCATGCGTTGACTGGTTCTCCCGCAAACGTAGATTTCGCACAGAATAACTGCTTTTAAAAATTGCACGCCCTCTCCTTAACAAGACGTTTCCGCCTCCTCTTTTCATTGAAAAAAAATTTCTTGCCGAGTTCCACCAAACCTCGAAATAAGTACATAACGATATGATTGACCCGTATATATATGTATATATATATATATATATATATATATATATAGTTAAGTTGTTGTCTGAAGTTTTTAATAACATCCTTGCCGGAAGTAGCATACCGGGAAGTTGGCGTAGGAGAAGGGTATCTTTGTTGCCAAAGGACGGCGTCGATAACTATGGTTTGGGAAATAGACGGCCAATAACTATTACACCAAGTGCGCGTCGTATTATCATGCAAATGTTTAAGAGCCGGGTACAGTATATGTTAGAAGCGAATAGTTAAATTGGGGAATGGCAATACGGATTTAGGAAGATATATTGGTTAGACGACCGTATTTTTTATTGAACCAAATAGTTATGATATCTAGGGTGAGGGGACAGGGTTGTATTTTTTTTTTATCTAAGAAAAGCTTACGATATGATTAATAGAGCTATCTTGTATAAGTATATGTCAGAAGAAGGATTTGACGCAAGTTGGATAGGCCTATAGGATGATATTTATAGGAAAAACACAGAAGTGATCAAATAAAGAGGGAAAGAATCGAGTGAATATGGTGTTGCTAAAGAAGTGAGACAGTGGTGTCCTTTCTCATCAATACCTTCTCTAATATATATAGAAGAAATAGCGAAAATTAATAATAATAAGGTTAATAACACCGGGTTGGCGTAGCAGGTTGAGAAGAGGGAACATTTTATTAGAATCCCTCTTGTTGTTTGCAGATGATATGCTTATTTTCATATGGGACGTAGATTTGATATGAAATTAACTGAATAGAACAGCGCCATTTCAGTATCGGGTGTTACATTGGAGCGGAAGCTAAAATTTCAGAGGACGGAGTAAGAGCGTCTGGATCAATATAAATATTTAGTGTTCAACTATAGAGTCAAAGGAAGAATTGGTTAACTTGAAAGAAATGTCAAGAATAAAGAAAGAGCAGACAGGGGTAGGACGTCGGTAAGATGCGAACATCTATGGGAATTCAATAGATATGTGGTTACAAGAAACATTTGGAAGGCAATGTATGTGCCAGGGCTAAGATTTGGAAACGCTGTTCAAGTACACAGCTCGGGTTTATGAAGGAAATTAGACGGGATTCAGAGAGAAGTTAGGTTTTCACTGGGGTGCCGTTTTAAATGTAGTAGAGAGTTTTTTGAATGGAAGAGCGGAGCGTCAAAATTCATCGAAAGAGTAGTGCAAAGTAAGCTGAGGCATCTTAGTAGTAGAATCAGGACATTAAATAACGAACGATGGGTTAAAACGATACAGTGGGTAAAAAGGCAACAGGAGTAAAATCAAATGGTACAGGAAATTGAAATTTGCGACAGATAAGATCTAGTAGTAAACAATGCATAGCCACTGCTCTGTCCAGTGGGAAAATTAAAAGTAGGGTAAAGGTAGCATACATACTGAAGTGGCGGGCAGCACCTATAAAGAAAATGAGTTTAAGAAAGTATACAGGAATATGAAATTAGAAAGAGGTATATCATCTAGCGCTTGCCTTGATTGAATGCAATTTTCAAGGAGTATTTCCCGATGCTCCACCAATGCTTTTTGTCCATATTCGACCCCCCCGCGTATGAATGCTATCAACGACCGACACTGCCCAGGCCCTAAGCGGACATGGCCAGTTCCAGGCGTACATGATGAAGATCGGGAAAGCAGTGACGGACATATGTGTTCTCTGCGACGCCGGGGTGCTTGATGATGCCGCGCATACCATTGAGGCGTGTACGGCGTTATCTGCGTACCGGGATAGCTCACCGTTCACCCTACGGGCCATCTACCGCGCAGGCGATCGTCACTCACATGGTCGATTCGACGACTAACTGGGGTGCTGGCCTAAAGTACCTCGATGGGCTCATGCGCGAAAATATCCGGCTAGAGAATATTCGTCGGGCGCGATTCGTCGCCCGGAACCTCCCAGATTTAACCCGGCAGGACCTACCTGCTCGGGTCGCACCCACAGACTATGGAGAGGGTTGAAGCGTGAGACTCCCCTCTCCTGGTCTCGAAGTAATGGTTCACAATTCCGAACCAGGAGGGGGTTCTTGGGGGTGGTTTTTAGTGGGTAGTGCGCTGGAATTAGATTGAGTCATGTACTCTCTCTCCTGCGTTTAGTCTCGCACTACCCGCCAAAGCATCGGCGAGTGTGCGTAAATGCATTTTCCACCCCCATCAACAACAAAAAAAAAACGACACTGTACGTACAATAACCGAGAAGTTTACACAATTTCAACGATTTTTCCGATAAACAAGCTTCGATTGTTTTCTTGGTACTACTAAATAACTGGTCGGCGATACCGCATGCCTTTGCAGACATTACTACGTTTCCTATTTCTGTTCATGCCTGCATAGTGTGCATATGTATTGGATAAACACGTGTATAGTCCAGTGCACTGTATACACACATTACAATACGCGCCGCGACCAGCTCCATCGCGGCAGGTGACTCCATTGCCGGCCAATAAAGTTGAGCCTGCCAGCCTGCTAGCTGGAAAGGAAAGGTGTCGACGATACATACACACGGTAAAACACGCCCATCGCCCAGTAAAATGCCTCGACGACGAAAATGCCGCGTGTCTAGTTGCCAACTCAGCTGCAGCTCTCACGTCTTCCAGAACTGTCCTCGGAGACAGCCATGGCGTGCCCTCGTTCGCCGGTGCCGAATCGGCAAGCGTGTCAGCAATGCTCTCATCGTTAGCCCTCATAAAAGCGCACCGCCCCATCTACAAGTGAAGCACCGGGACTGGCATTTCGAGATAGCTTTCGATTTTTGACATACACTACATACGCCTCTCCCAGA
>QVRM01002797.1:0-128495 GCA_003439945.1 Dermanyssus gallinae
GCTAAGAAAGCACGAGCTGAAGGTAAGACTCAACTGGAGGAACCGGACACAGAATATGAAGCTATGAAGAGCCTCCTGAAGTCGTGAGGCAGTTCAAAATACTGAAGGAAAAACACATTACCACTAAAGGGGACATTAAAGTTGCCATAACCAGGCTTGAAAGTAGAGCCCTGCAGCTGCAGGCCGATGTCGAGGATAAGCTGGCGGCTGCAAGCCGATACCTTGAGGCGGTTGCAGAAATGTAAGGACGAACTAAATGCGGTCCAAGACAACCGATTCAAAGAGGCCGAGGAATGGCAGAAAAAGACGACACAGGTATATGAAGAGATAGTAAAATGGAAAGCAAAAGCAGAAGAACTACAGACCGAAATCGAGAAGACAAGATCGACTCGAACGTGCTCAAGATGCCAACAAGAAGAAGAAAACAAACATAGGGACCTACAGGAGGAAGATATAGAAGCCAAAATTGCAGCATTGTCCTCCCTAGAAGAGACAGCCAGATTGGTGGCGGAAGAATGGCCGGAGGAAATCTTCAAGGCCACAAAACTCACAAAAGACAGCATAACAACCGACAGGGAAGCAAGGGCTATGCTCATCAATAAAGGTTCAGAGAAGGACTTAAACGTACTCAAGCAGATGAGTAACCAATTCCCACTCGCCGGCTCCGTGACTCGGCTTCCGATTGGTGGGGTGGCGGTTCTGCGCAGCAGCGAGCAATTGGAACTAGTTGGCGCAGGGCACGGAAGATGCAGTGGAGCCCACTGCTGCTTCAGCCAGCAGCAACACAAGACTACTTGTGATCGGTGTTGGAAGTACAGAGGATACTCCGGAACAGTTCTTGTCAAACCTCAACAAGGTCCTACAAAGAAGTCATTCGGCAAGCAACAGCACCACTGTGGGACTTTACATCTCCCCAGACTGGGAGGGACAGTCAATCAGGAGAGCAGCGGAAGTCTGCTGCAGGAAAACAGGAGGAATGGCGGAACTTGTGGCAGACGGAAGGAGCCGCCATTGAAAAGCAAAGAACGAACGACTGGGTGCCAGAGTTCCATTAGGATAAAAGCAAAGAAGGCATGTCCATGGAAGACATGATTAGATACATTGCTCCTCACATTAATCAAAAGGACGCCGGAGTAAAGATCGGACCGGTAAAGAAAAATAAAGATGGAGACTTAATTCTTAAAATCACGGAAAAAGGAGTCGGAGGCGGCATGTCTTTTGCCAACGCTCTGAGACAGGGAACAGGAATGGAAATAGACATTAGGGAAGCGACGGGTCCAACTCAAACTGTGGTGCTGAGGGACGTTAACCCTTTTATCCCACTAGACGAGATAGCGAAGGGAATTGCGCAACTCGTTGGACCTGCATGAAACAACGAAGGTACGAGTAGAGACACCAAAGAGCAACAAGAGAGGAACATGGAGTGGTTTCAAATCCCAACATGCTATAGGTGCAACTTGATAGGGCATGTAGCAAGAGACTGCCAAAGTGAAGAGGCAACTGCTAGGAGGTGTTATAGATGCGGGAAGGAGGGGCACATAGCAAAGGAATGTAAGGAAAACTGACTCCTCGTGCTACGTGTGCAATGAGAATGATCACAAACCGCGAACTATGGCTTGCCCGCAGTACGCAAAACTACTTAAGAAAGGAAACAAGCCGCAAGATCGGAGGCAGAAAAAAGGGAAAGCCAAGGCCCGGGAATCAAGAGCGGAGCAAAAAGAAAAGGAAGAGAAAAAAGCGGCCAGGGAACAGAGGAAGGAAGCTCAAAGAGGACAAGCATACATCAGATGACTGGCTACAAAAAGGCTCCAGAGAGGGCGGCCCAGTTTTCAACATTTGGAAAACGAAAGACCAAACTCCTCAGAACAACAATGAACAGGACCAAAGTAATACAAGTATACTGCAACAGGAGTAAATACGCGCATGACATGGTCGAAGAGATAGCCTCAAGAAGAGGAGCCAAGCTAGTAGCGGTGAGCGAACCAAATCAAGCGATGGCAACAAACAAAACAGAGTGGTTTTCAGATCAAACTAAAAGTGCAGTAATCATAAACACCGGCTCCATGCAAATCATAAGGCATAGAAGCGGGCACGGGTTTGTATGGGTGGAACTGCTAGAAGGATGGAGGCTGTACTCTTGTTACAGCAGCCCAACGGCAGCCTGGACGAACTCGAAGACCTACTGAGTGAAATCGGTGCATCAATAAAAGAAGCCACAAACGGAAAGGGCGTAGTAGTAACAGGAGACCTTCAATGCGGCATCAGGAAACATGGGGGTCGCGGCGAGCGAACAAGAGAGGGAGAATTTTGATTGAATGGGCAGCCAGCCTGGACCTGTATATACAAAACGATGGCAAAGACCCGACCTTCCACAGAGCCGGACATCAGTCAACGGTCGATCTAACACTATGCAACGATACAATGGTTAACAAAATGAAAGAATGGATCGTGCTCACTGAAAAAGAAAACTTCAGCGATCACTATTGTATTGACTTCACGGTGGAACTGCAGCAAAAAACGATGCCTATAAGAACCGAAACGTACTTCAGGATCAAGGACGAAGAGGTCTTCAAGAAAGAACTCAAGAAGGCAATCCTCAAAGCTTCCCCCCACACCCCAGAAGAACTGCACGACACTCTCATCAGGGCCTGCACCAGGGCTACTAAGCCCCCTCACCCTAAGAAGGGCTGCCTGCCAACCGAAATATTGGTGGAACAGCGTCATAGCGCAGAAACGGGCAGATTGTAACAAAGCCAAAAGGAAGCTCAAAACACGTCATAGGACCCGGGAGGCCGAGATCCTCGCCTTAGACAATTATAGAAGATGTAGGGCGCTTTTAAAAAAGAAATAGCAGAGAGCAAAAAGCTATGGTGGCATCAAAAGATAAATGACATAAATGACGAACCATGGGGAAAGCCCTACAAAATGATCAGGGGGATAGGCGCGCAGGCCCCAAAAGTTTTAATGCTAGACACAGAGGTAGCACAGATTTTAAACAAACTCTTTCCACAAGACGCACATTTTAACAGGGAGACTTTCGTAAGAAGAGGGACAACCCCAGAAGAGTTCCCGCCTATCACGCGTGCAGAGGTAATAATGGCAGGTGAGAGGCTAAGCCCAGGGAGGTCTCCAGGGCCCGACGGCATTCCGCCTTTGGCGGTGAAAATGCTTTTTAACGAACACCCGGATTTGGTAGCGACAGTACTCACTAAGGCGATGGACAAGTGGCAAAATGCCTAAAGACTGGAAGAGGGCGGAGGTGGTTTTAATTCCCAAAAGTAACGGAGGGTACAGACCCATATGTCTCTTGAACACCCTAGCAAAAGGATATGAGGCAATTATAGAACACAGACCTAGGGCGTTTGCGGAACAGAATGATCTTCTATTGGCCAACCAATACGGATTTCGCAAGAACAGATCAGTTCTCACAGCAATTCAACGAATAACAACCAAAGCTGACTTGCTGCACAGTTTGCCTATATACAAACGGAAACTTCTTGTGGCTGTCCTTCTGGATGTCAAAAACGCGTTAACAGTCTGCCGTGGAAACAGATTTTAGAAACGCTGGTAAGAAAAGCGGTCCCCTCCGTTTCTTGTGAGGGTCGTCTCGGGATACTTGGACGACAGAAGAGTTTTTAACGGCACGGTGGAGATAGACATGACAGCAGGAGTTCCGCAAGGATCAATCCTGGCCCCCCTGCTCTGGAACATAACATATGACGACGTCTTGAGTCAGAAAGATCTTCCACAGGGAGTAGAGATGATTGCGTACGCGGATGATTTGGCCGTTATTATTCAAGCAAAAACAGAGGAAGAGCTAGAGTTAAAGACAAACATGGCTCTCCGGTCGACAAAGAGATGGATGGATAAAGCTGGTCTACAGCTGACCCCGGAAAAGAGTAAAGCCATTCTCTTGACAGGAAGAAAAAGAGTGGACAGCAGTAAAACTGATGGTGGCGGGCCAGGAGATCAAGCAAGTAACAGAAGCCAGATACCTTGGTGTCCTACTAGACAAGGGTCTCAGGGGCACAAGTCATATAAGGAAATGCACAACCAAGGCGGCTAAAGCGGCTAACGCTATAGGCAAGGTCCTTCCAAATTTATACGGGCCGCGGGAGTGTCGGCGACGTGGCAAGAAGAATGGGACGCCATACCCATAGGCTCACCGGGCCATTCACTTCGCTTGCTCATCCCGGACATCAAAAAGTGGATAGACCGCCCGGCAGGGGAACTTAACTTTTTCCTTACGCAGTGTCTCACTGGCCATGGTGACTTTCAAAATTATCTCTTTTGTATTGGCAAAGCTCCCTCGGCAACCTGCGTGCACTGTGCGGACGGCGTCGACGATGACCCCGAGCACACTCTCCTGAAATGCAATGGACTAGAGCAGGCAAGGACAACTGCCATAGCGCTGCTAAGATTGAAATGGTCCAGAGAAGAAGAAAAACGAGGAGCCAGAACACCGGACCCGCCAAGAAGTAACATAAAATGTTTGTGGAGTACATATGCAGCACAGCATCAGCATGGAAGCTGGGCGAGGAAATGGCAACTGCAGTGATGAAAAAGAAAACCCAGCTCGGCAAGTACAGAAGAGAACGGATAGCGCTTACGACATCAACAGATGACGTGGCTTGTATTCAGACGGGTTCGCAGGTGTTGGGACAAGCACGTCGGACCGGTGGGGGAACCCGTGATTGCACCGTGGCCGTTTAAAAACCAAGAGTGGCGATACGAGCGGTGGTGGCGGATCTACAAGGTGATGCTCGAGTGATTGCGTGGCAATGGCTTGACATCGGCGCGCGCATCCGCAGAAGAACGTGCTGCCTGCTTTTCGACCCCTCCACCTCGCCGCCACCTCATACCCCGCAATACCCCCCTCCCCAACGAAGCGGCGCCGCCAGCGCGTCGAAAATCTGAATAGATCTGACGTTTACGACAGAGAGCTTAGGTGCAGTGGCAGTATGCCAGCGGCAGCTAGCCACCCATAACAATGGTGGTTGCAGAAGAACAATCACGGGTCGTTTGCGTTCTGTATTGGATAGGTGAACACCAAGGGATAGGTGCGTGTGCTTAAAGGAAAACTAAGGCGAAGACATAGGGACAGTGAGAAATAACAATATATATATATATATATATATATATATATATATATATATATATACATACACATAGGAACAGTGGAGATCAAGGGGGCATTTGAGGTCATCAGACGGTTGGCCATCAGTGGCATAGAGAGAAGGAGATAAAAGTTGACGTAAGATCCAGAAGAGGAAGCAGGGCAAAAGGAAAGCGTAGGAGCAATGTTCCTTTCGAACGGGTTGCCATGTTAAACATGAGAGGAGAGAGGCAAAGAGGAAAGTGGAAAAAACTATGCAAGTTACTAAAAATAAGGTCTGTCGATATCATGATAGTAACGAAACGCATTTGTGTGGGATTGGAAGTGCCGCCAGATTTAAAGAGATACAATTGGTATGACACCAATCGGAATACGGACAATGGGGAAAACAGGTTTGGAGGAAGTTGGGAACAATAACCAGGGATGCTATTTGGTGCAAGGAAGTTGAGAATGCTAAAATGAAGGATCTGGTGGTTAGAGAGATACACCTGGTAGGGAACAATATGGGCAGTTATGGGGATATACAGAGCGCCAAGCAACACGGAAGAAAAATGATGAGCAGCCATTTAAAAGAGTACATAAAGTAATTGAGGAATATCAGGATAAGGGAGAGGGTAATATGTCTGGGAGATTGGAATGCGCATATCGAACAGCTAGATGGACGAGAAGACCGAGCGGGCAGAAGACTGATACAACTGGCAGAGTCCAGTGAGGCCCAAATTTTAAATTTGGACTTGCGGGTGGAAGGGAGATATACATACACGCAGGGGGATAAAAAGTCATGCGTAGATTATGTACTGACGAAGGGAAAATAGCTAAATGGGTAGAGGAAATCAGGATAGATGAAGAGAAAACATACAATGTTGGAAGTGATCATAATTGGGTAGAAGTGAGCGGGAGGAGGAAGAAGCCGGGCGCGTAGTTGTACAAAAGAAATCTCTAGATAAACACAAATGGGCGCAGAAAGTAGAATACATAAAACAGCTCTTAGTGGCAAATAGGGAAAGGCTAGTAGACGAGATGCATAGGATTTATAAAGACGCATATGATTATTGCTGTAAGATAGGGAAGGGAATTCAAAAGGGAAGAGAACGAGGGTGGTAGAATGATCAAATAAATAAGGCACTCATGGAGCGGAAAAGATGGAGCAAGGAGCATAGAAAAGCAATGGGAAGAGACGCAGACAAGGCAGAATAGTATTGCGAAAAATACAAGGAAGCTAAGAACAACGCTCAAACGTTAATACAAGATGCAATTAAAAAATACAGACGAGAGGGAATTTAACAGGATTTTTGGGGCCCCCAAGGGCCAGCGAGCAAAGCAGTTTTGGGACTATGCCAGACAGGAAAAACAAGAATGACAAATAACGTCTAGGATAGAACATGCACATTTAGATGAAATGAACACCGCGTTACAAGCACAATTTTCACGACTAGCGTGAACAGTGTAAAAAGAACAAGAACTAGCACGGAGATTACAACCACAACAGATGAGATCGAAGGTGTGGTTAAGAAAATCAACCCAAAAACGGCGTGTGGTCTTGACGGGATTTCGGTAGCAATTATCCAGGCGTTGGGAAAAGAGTACGTGTATTATCTAATGAAGCAATTTAGTAATATATTTAGAGCGGGCAGAATCCCGGAGGGTTGGCGTAAGGGAAAAGTTTCTCTTCTTCCCAAGGAGGGGGTAGATAATGACACATTAAAAAATAGGCGACCAATCACAATTACACCTATAGCGTATCGAATATTTATGCAGGTGTTTAAGATTAGAGTGCAGAGTATTCTGGAGACAAATGAGAAAATAGGAGAGTGGCAGTGCGGATTCAGGAAAGGGAATAGGCTAGATGATTATCTTTTTTTATTAAGTCAGGTTGTGGAAACATCGAGACTGCAGGGACAGGGGTGTGTGGCAGGATTTTTAGACCTTAAAAAAGCATATGATATGGTGAAGAGAACAAAGTTGTATCAAATCATGTTAGAGCAGGGTTTGGAGAGAAGCTGGGTGGAGTTACTAGAAGAAATTTACAGGAATAACACAGTAAGAATAATAATAGCAGCCGAACAATCTAGAGAGTTTATAGTCGCTAAGGGGTCAGGCAAGGCTGTCTGTTGTCATCGGTAATTTTTTATGTTTATAGAGAGAATAGCGCGAAGGATTAATAGAACAGGTTTTGGATGGCAGATAGGGGAAAAGGTGTATATATCAATACACCCGTGCTGCTGTTTGCTGACGATATGGTAGTGTTAGGGCGGGGCACTAGCGAAGTTCAACAAATGTTGAATGCATGTGGGGAAGCAGCGGAGGAACTGAGCATGCCGTCTAATGAAAAAAGAGCGCAGTTTTAGTATTTAATGGGACTAGGGGGCAAAGAAGCTTGTAGTACAGGGAAAATAATTGAATTCTAAAAGTCAGTACAACTATATTGGGGTGACAATGACTACAGGGGATGCTTATTTAGAGGAAGAAGAGATAATACGGAGGAAGAAGGCTGAAAGAGGAAGAAATGCAGTAAGGTGTAAGGGCCTCTGGGGGTTTAACAGATATATAGCAACAAGGAATATATGGAAGGCCATGTATGTGCCAGGATTGACCTTTGCTAATGCCTCTCTGGTCCACAGCGCAGGGTTGAGAAAGAAGTTAGAAACAATACAAAGAGAGGTGATATAATTTGCATTGGGTTGCCAGTTTTAATTGCGCCAGGGAATTTCTTGAGGGGGAAGGGGGAATGTCAAAATTTATACAAAGGGAAGTACAAAGTAAGCTTAGATTTAGTAGTAGGATTGAAAATGTCGCAAATAAAAGATGGGTTAAGCAGACGTAGCTGGTAAAGACGGCAGTTAGGATTTAAACGAAGTGGGATCGCAGAGTAGAGTTCGCAGCTAGGAAGATTGGGTACAATAGTCAGCGATGGACAAGAGCGAGGGTATCAGAGAAAATTGTGAATTTGAAGGTAAACAAGTATTATATACAGACAAATGGAAATTGGCGATGGGTTCCATATCAAGTTTAGCAACTATATATGGAAAGGAAAAGCGGGAAAATGGCGGGGTAGAATGGGTATAAAATAATTCAAGTGCGAATGGGCTATTGGCAGATGCCAGGGCAGGGATGTTGGATACAAGGATACATAGAGCTAAATATAAGGAGGGACAAAGTACAGACAAAGTCGAGCATGTGGGCTAGAGAATGAGTCAATCGAATGTATAGCCTTAGGGGGGAGCAGAGATAAAGAGCTGTCGGAGTACCGTAGAAATTCAATTTAATGGATGGATGGATGGATGAATGAATGGATGGATGAGCTTGGCGATGCATGAATGGATAGAGAAATTTATCGATTAATGGATGGTTGGGAGAGCTAATCGATTAATAGATGGAAGCGTGAGTTTATCGATTAATGGATGGATGGGTGAGTTTATCGATTAACGGATGAGTCTAGCGTTTAATGGATGGATAAGGAAGTTTATCGATTAATGAATGGATGGATGGGTGAGTCTACCGTTTAATGGGTGGATAAGGCAGTTTATCGATTAATGAATGGATAAGAAAGTTTATGGACTAATGCATGGATGGATGAGTCTATCGTTTGATAAATGAATAAGGAAGTTTATCGATTAATGGATGAATGGATGGGTAAATCTATCGTTTAATGGATGGATGGGTAAGTTTGTCGATTAATGAGTGGATGGGAGAGTTTATCATATAATGGATAGATGGGAGAGCTTATTGATTAATTGATGGATGAATGTATGAGTTTATCGATTAATGGGTGGAAAAAATAATCGATTAATAGATGGGAAAATTTACTGATAAATGATTGCATGGATGAGTTTATCGATTAGTGGATAGATGGATGCGTTGATCAATTAATGGGTAAAGGAGTTTATCGAGAAATAGATGAATGAATTATTTCATTATCGATAGATAGATGATATATATAGATTAAGTTATTGAATGATTGATCAATCGATTGATCGAACTTTGATTGAAGTGTGGCATGGAATTGAATGCAAAAATGACTGCATTTGTAGACGAAAGCGAGTGGATCAATAATGACTGAATTGATGTGTGTGTGTGTGCGTGTGAGGAGAGATTGTTAGATGAATGGACGAATGCATCGACGTGTGAATTCGGTGATGAATTTGGGTGAAGTGTAGGGCTTATTGAATTGGCGGGTGTGTGAGTCAGTACTAAACTGTAATGAATAATGAGTATAGATACTAAATGATCATGAATTATTATTGAAGTAATTCATAGGTAGCTGCACGCATGCATAGATGGGTGGATAGATAGATAGGTCAGGGCGAACGTGGACCAGAACAATCGTCATCAATCGACAAAGAACACCCCCACCCGGTTCAGAAGCAACGCAGGATTGCCAAACCTGGCATATGATCACATTGAGCGCTGCAGTGACGATGAGGACGAGAGAAACTGCTGGCGTTGTCAGGTAGGCGAGTATAGAATAGCAAGCTGCCATCCATTTAACCGTTTGTCAGTGAGTAAGTAATAAAGTCACACGCTTCTGGCTATCAGACAGAGAGTGAATGGACAGATAGTTAAATCAATTATTACATATTATAGAAGAGCGGCGATGGAGAAGGAAAGAGAAAGATAGACCTCGGAAAGAAAAGTCTTTGCTGTTTCTATCCATGTCCAATGCCGTTCAGTACAGCAGGAACAGGGGCAAAACAATGGCTTGACGATAAAGTACCATACGCCAAATGGGATCGGCTTAACTTGATCGAAAGAGACCGAAATATCTCCTCAAACAAAGATACATATATCGAAACGAAGAAAAACAAAATCAATGACAAAAGAGAGACTGTCTGAGACTAATCAGCAGGGCCCAATAAATGCTTTCCTCCATAGACCATTATCGTCTGGGAGGCAAGGTCGCTTTTTCCGTGTCTTTCGTATATACTGTAAATATATTGCCAGGGAGCACCTGGTATGTTCGAGCCGAGAATTTCATCAGGTTGGCGATAAATGCCGTTGTCGGTCTGCTCGTAGACGAGCTGCCAGACGGATCGGCGGTCTCTGCACTTTTTAAATGCAAACTCATGGCGCAATAAACAATATACAGGGTGTTCCTATTTGTGTGTCCAAAACGCTAGGGTATGGTCAAACCCGGTGAGAAAATAATTTTTGCCAATGGGTGGAAGCCGGGAAAACGTTTTGTTTAGGAGTGAGGATGAAATTTATAAAAGCAGTTATTCTGTCTTTTTTCTCCTACATAGTTGTGCAAAATCTACGTTTGCGGGAGAACCAGTCAGTGCACAAAGGAACCGATCATACCGGCGTGTTTGGCGGAAAATTCTGCACAATTAAGTATACACAACTAGCTTGCGTAGCAAAAAGCGAATAGCCAGATTAAGGAAAGTCATAAAAAGTCAAAATGTTACGTTAACGCTTTTTTGTGCAACATCGTAATTTTTCCATTACGACCAAAAATGCACGTCCAAAAGACTACTTTCAGGCAATAGCAGATTTAATGCCCACTACATTCGTACCAAAGTGATGGTGCTGCGTTACGTAGTTGCCAAGTGACTAAGCTTTTTCGACAGTCATAGTTGTTATGTTTCACGTTGAAGTTTTCACGTCCAGAACCGTAGCATTTTGCCAAGACGTTTCCGCCCCCTCTTTCCATTAGAAAAAATTATTCTCTTGCTGAGTTCTACCAAACCTCAAAATATGTACCTAACTTTCTCATACACCCTATGCAAGTATGCATGCCTTCGCTTTCGATATGACTGTCGAAAAAGCTTAGTTACTTGGCAACTACGTAACGCAGCACCATCACTTTGGTACGAATGTAGTGGGCATTAAATCTGCTATTGCCTGAGAGTAGTCTTTTGGACCTGCATTTTTGGTCGTAATGGAAAAAATTACGATGTTGCACAAAAAAGCGTTAACGTGACATTTTGACTTTTTATGACTTTCCTTAATCTGGCTTTTTGCTACGCAAGCTAGTAATGTATACTTTATTGTGCTTTTCCGCCAAAGACGCCGGTATGACCGGTTCCTTTGTGCGCTGACTGGTTCTCCCGTAAACGTAGATTTTGCACAACTATGTAGAAGAAAAAAGACAGAATAACTGCTTTTATAAATTTCATCCTCACTCCTAAACAAAACGTTTTCCCGGCTTCCACCCATTGGCAAAAATTATTTTCTCACCGAGTTTGACCATACCGTAGCGTTTTGGACACACAAATAGGAACACCCTGTATTATATATATATATATATGCAGGGTCTCCTAGAAATATTTGAGAAGCGATATAGGGAATTGTAGAGCTCGTAAATTTTCAATGGAACATTGTCTTGTTTCGGAGTGAGAGTGAAATTACTACAATTTATGACACTGGTGTTTTTGCCCGACATAGGAGCAAAAAATGTGCAATATCGAGACAACCAGTCCTCCGAACACGATGGTGTGCTTAGTTTCTGTATAGGAAAACTAGTTGTCTCGCAATTGCACATCGTATGCTCCTACGTCGGGCAAAAACACCAGTGTCACAAATTGTAGTAATTTCAGTCTCACTCCGATACAAGCCTTCTCAGAAATCATGTTCCATTGAGAAAAATGTTTGCTTTAACGAGCTCTACATTTTCTTATAGTGCTTCCGAAATATTTCCGAAACGATCACTCGATTTGTACATGAGATGTCTACGTGCTTGCAGCCTACCCAATTGGAGGTTGTTTTCGGAGCCTATTGGCGCCCAATTGACTTAGCCGCCGCGTCTCCATTTGGTTGTCGCAGCCGTCCGTTGAAAGCAGCCCTCCAGTCCACATGAACTAAATGATGAACGGAAGAAACCTCGTCTGAAATCAGGCCGTCTCCCCCGGGTGTGGAGCCCCCCGCCCATAATGACTGCGACAACGACGACCTCGCCAGCAGCAATAAAAACTATCTCAACAACAATAGCAATAGCAGCAGCATCATCATCATCATCATTACCTCTGTATACCTTCATACCGATCTATATGTGTCTATCTATTTATCTACAGTTAGTTTATTTAATTTGCTTGTCTGTTTGTTTGTCTGCCTACCGAAGATCTCTCTAACTAGAAGACAGTGAGCTATCTAATTAACTAACCACTAGGTAGCCCGTTCGTTCGTCCCTCCGTTCATCAGCCAGCCAGCCAGCCAATCGTGCGACTAACTGACGAAACAATTAACCAACAGGAGCTCTTGATTTCTCCCGGTTATCCCGGTTGGATCTGCCGTTGCTGCTGCTGATGATGCTGCGGCTGCGGCTACAGCCTAATACCAATGTAGTCATGTACCAACAAGTCATAGTAGGTTGGTCGGTATCCATCTGACAGCGGACAATGATGATACGTCCCGTAAACCGCGGACCGGACGGACATACACAATTGTTTAGCGAGAGAGGCAGCGAAACACAGAGAGAGAGAGAGAGAGCGAAATACACAGAGAGAGAAATGGAGATAGATATAAAGAGGAGAGAGAGAGGGAGAGAGAAAGACAAAAGACACCCCCGTTGATGCGTTCGGCCTTTTGTTGGTTGAATGAGTCCGCAGATCCGTCGCGCAGATGAGATGACAACGGCCCGAGGACCACCACCGCCCACCATAGCCACCGGCACCGCCACCACCATTATTCCGGTACTGGTTCCTGGGGCAGTAAGGAACGGGAGCCGCTAGTCGACACAGGCCGTCTCGCCACCAAGACAATCGATGATCGAAGGGGAGATTAGCAGAAGCAGTAGCAACAGCAGCAGCAGCCGCAGAAGAAGACGGCAATGCTGATGATGGTGGTGGTGGTGGTGGTGATGACAACAACAACAATATCGACAGCCACAACAACAACAACAGCACCGACAGCAACAACAACAACAGCAGCAGCATCGACAGCAACAACAACAACAGCAGCAAAGTCCATGATCTCGACGACTAAGACGAGAACGGCGGCCGCCGCCACGATTTCCGCCCCTGTTCCTGGTCGTCTCCGGAGAGAGAACAACCAGGCCGGATAACCTCACAGGAAGCAGAAGAAGGCGAACAAAGAAGACAGCAGCGGTGGCGACGGCGACGATGACGAAGAAAAGACGCCCAAGTTCAAGAAGACTTACAAAGAAGAAGAAGACGAGAAGGAAAGCGCAGCGACGATAACGAAACGCACGATCAGCACCAAAAGAAGCACCGAAGAACGAGAGACGAAAATGCATCTGCAACCTCTGCAGGGCGGCCAGCCAACATCCGATGCCAGGCCTGGTCTCTGGGATCGTTGCTGTTGTTATTGTTGCTGTTATTGTTGTTGTTGATGTTTTTGTTGCTGTTGTGTTGTTGTTGTTGTTGTTGCTGTTGTTGCCGTTGCTGGTGTTGTTGTTGTTGTTAATGTTGCTGCTGTAGCTAGCAGCAGTAGGCTGTCGGGGTCGAGACGCAGGCTGCGGAAGAAAGAAAGCGAGAAGGAGAAGAAGAAGAAGAAGATGATGATGAAAGAAATGCTGAAAAACAGGAAGAAGCACAAGATGCCGAAGATCGTTGAGTCGGGTGCTCCGAGCCGCCCGGTGCGTGGGCAGGGCGCGGACGACAAAGAAAGACTTGCGGGGTTTTGCCGAGATTTTGGACGACGACCGAGAGAGAGAGTCTTAGAGCTCTGGCCATTGATCTCTTTGCAAACGTAGCTGTAGACCCACAGCCACACATTGTATGAGCGCGGTGTTCTGCTTAGGAGTCGGTTAGCTGTCGGAAGGGGTTTGTTGCTGCTGCTGCTGCATTGAGAGCTGCTACACTGCTTCGATCGCTGACACGTTGCACGGAACACTATAGGAAAAGCCAACCAAGGAGAGCTGTCGAAGATTTCAGCTCAAGCCAACTTAGCATATCGTCAACAATACCAAGTACAACAACAACAGCAACAACATTAGCGATAAGAATATCTGCAACAGAGGCTGGCGGCGGCGGCAACAACAAAACAACAACATTAACAAGAATACCATGGGCAACAAATATTGGTGGACAACAATATCGGCAGCAATCATAGCTTGGACAGCAACAATATCAGCGGCAACAAAAACAAAAAAGTTAGAAATACGTGAGTGTTTTCCGAGTGCTCTCATAATTGTGTACTTTCTGGAAAACAAAAGTCCAAAGCAAAACTAGTGTTTTTTACGGCAAGGAAAATTGTTCGTGTGTTACTCGTGGAGGACAGTTTCAACAAGTCAGTGGTAGAACTGTCTGCGAGAGCTGTGTACAAGCATGTTCACACACATTGTAGCTTTCATATTGCTGATAAGGCAACACGTTCTGCAACGTCGTGCCTCTGGGTCGGGGTCTCAATGATAGTTTCTAAGAAGATAACTGTCAAGTCATCCTGCAATTGTGCCTCGGAGATACAGACGCTTAAAAAGCGTATCGACGAGCTATCCAGAACGATCAAATCAAACGGCTTAAACGTCCCAACAGATGATTGCCCCCGGCCAACGTGGCTTGCACGTACAAACACCACACACACCGAGACGTTTACGACAACGTGCATAAGAAAAACCTATCTGGACGCACACCAACGAAGCTAGAGAAACGTGGTCACAGGTGGCGAGTACACAAGGATGGAGAGATCGCGTTAGGCCGGTGCAGCACAAGTTGAGGAGGTTACCGCTCACTCTAGTGACGGCGGTGTGAAAGCCGAATTAGATAAACAATTGGAGAACGATGTTATTGAACCAGTTCAGGCTTCCGAATGGGTATCGGGCATGGTAGTAGCAGCGAAACGGGACGATAGAGTCAGATTGTGCGTGGATCTAAGACAGGTAAATCAAGCCATAGTGCCTGATATTTTCCCTCTACCGCATCTGGACGACCTGCTGGTAGAGCTACACGGGGCCAGGTGGTTTTCAAAGCTAGACGCGCTCTCGGCATATCACCAGGTTGAATTGGATGAAAGGTCTCGAGATCTCACTACGTTTGTAACCCCGTGGGTATTGTTTCGATATAAAAGGGTTTGCTTCGGGTTGGCGTCGGCACGTGCGGCTTTCCAACGATTACTAAAAAACCTGCTACAAGGACTAAAGGGAGTGGTCATATATTTAGATGATATTTTAGTATTTGGAACGTCCAATGAGGAGCATAATGTAAGGTTACGCATGGTGCTAAAACGAATCCAAGAATCAGGAATGACGCTAAATGAAAAGTGTGTTTTGGGAACCAAGGAGATTAACTTCGTCGGGTTTACTATTAACGAACACGGGGTACGACCTAGTGTAGATAGCCTGAAAGCCTAAAGAGTTAGCGGTTCCAACTAACGTAACGCAGGTTAAGTCGGTCTTAGGGGCTGACAAGTTTTTATATGCGGTGCGTACCGACATTCTCGGATATATCCGAGCCAATACGCAGGTTGTTAAAAAAGAACGTGCTAGTTAAATGGGGGCCAGAGGAACAACAGGCGTTCGAGAAACTGAAAGCAAGTATAGTAGCGGCGGCACCTTTAGCCATTTTCGATCCAACAGCACCCATGATAGTGGCGACGGACACGTCAGCGCACGATTAGGAGCAGTGCTACTGCAAGAGCAGGACGAGGAAGAGCGGCCAATAGCGTATGCATCGTGCTCGCTAACACCTACACAGCAAAGGTATTCCACGGGAGAGAGGGAGGCATTGGCGAGCGTGTTTGCGATCGAACGGTGGCACACGTTTCTGTGAAGAAGAAGGTTTACGTTACGGACAGACCATCAGGCTCTTATAGCACTACTTGGCTACAAGGGGAGGGACGAGTGCCAATGAGGATAGGTCGGTGAGTAGAAAGGCTAAGAAACTACTCATTTAAGGTAAAATTTAGAAGCAGTATAACAAATAGTGTACCCGACATGCTCTCTCGACTGCCGACAGAAGAAACTTTTGAAGCGTGTGATGGACAGGAAATGATAGTAGCAACACTAGAAGAAAAGTTAAGGCCAATACAGTGGGAGGAGGTTGTAAGTTGCTCTTTAGCTGACCCGGACATTCATGAGCGTGAGAAGATGGCTTAGGTTAAAACTGACCTTGACTGGCGCAAGCCGGGCGCTGGGCCTCCGTTGTTCATGAACTATCCGAAACGCAGGGCGTACTAATGAGAGGAGATAAAGTAGTTCTGCCGCAACAACTTCGAAAGAGAGCGTTCCAGATGGCCCACGAGGATGCGCATCAGGGGATCGTGAAGACAAACATCCACTACGAAACACGTTCTGGTGGCCGAGAATTGACAAAATGGTAGAGGAAGCGGTACGAGAGTGCCGGTTGTGCGCATTACATTACAAGACAGCGGTGGCTACCACAGCACCGGTGCGGACGTCGCCCTGGCCAGCCCAGCCGTGGACGAGGCTAGCAGTCGACATCCGAGCCCCGGGCAGCTCATTGGGACCGAAGCGCGATACGCGGTGGTTGTCATGGATTACTACTCGAAGTGGGCGGAGGTAGAGTTCATGGCAGAAACAACAGCTCGTCGGATCATTGGCATGCTACACCGGCTCATATACCGTGAAGGCATTCCGGCCAGCATAGTAACGGACAACGGACCCCAGTTCCTGAGCTATGAGTTCGAAGAATTTATGACCGAATTCGGAATTCGACACATACGTACACCCGTGTACCACCCTCAAGCAAATGGGCTGGTGGAAAGGTTCAATAGGACACTGGGCGGCTTCATCTGGTCGGCCGCCCAAATGAACAGCGACCGGCGGAGACGCCTGACCGAGATGATCGGCGCATACAACGCAACCGCACAGGCAACGACAGGCAAATCGCCCGCTGAATTACTACATGGACGGTCTATGAGGACGAAACTGGGACGCGGGTCTCCGTCGAGGAAACACCAATCAGAATGATGAGGATGAGCGAGTGCGAGTGATGACAAGACAGAACAAATAGAAGGAGTACGCAGACAGGAGGAGAGCAGCAGTGGAAACCAAGTTCGCGCTCGGTGACTGGGTCAGATACGAAGACCAGTCGCTGCAAAGGGGGAGGAGAAGTATGGACACACCGACGAGAGTAAAAAGACAAGTCGGTAACGACATGTACGACTTGGAAGACGGTAGGAGATGGCACAGGAACCGGTTGACGCGTGCCGGCCAACCACAGGTAGCACGGGCAGCGCAGAGGCCAGGCTATCTACAGCGCCCGGATCAAGGTGCCCAGCAGAGACCTGAAGAAGAATAACGAAGTGCGCCAGAAGAACAACACGCGGGAAGTTACTGAATGTTCGCCGTCCGGTCGTTAGGGTGGTGGATACTACAGAAAGCCTTGGAGAAAACCCTTGTGCAATATCCAGGCATTACTCTGGACATCCGAGTCAACGACCAGGAAACAGAAATGACTCACGAGAACAAGGGAAAGCAGCCTGACTCTGCATTCGTAGTTGTCGTGAGATTACGAAATGCGCCCTATACTGACGCCCTACGTGCTGTTAAAAACAAAATTGACCCAGCGACGGCTGAAGTAGACGTCAAAAGAGCTTCGAAAACAACTAATTGTGCAAGATACTACTCCCGATAGCACAGGCAAATTCCTTCAACAAATAAAGGCAAAAGCATCTTTGAACGCGACAGCCCAAGCGGTCTCACAGGCCAATCTGGGTTCAATGGATATCAATGTTAGGTGATATGTTAGGTGATATAGGCAACATAGATAGATATTTCGTACGACGCAGTACTCAGCCTACAGACAACAAATCACAGACCTTCGAGAAAACAACAAACAAAATTACTGGAAACATTGAGATACTGCAAATAGGCCTCCGCAGAGCCCATAGAGCATCCAATCTGGCGTCTAAATTCGCGGCCGAAAGTGACATAAGCGCCTCATTGCTCTTCATCTATAGACCATAAAATATAGATTTCTTAACCGGAACCTTAAGCTGGCCATAGGTTCTTTTCGATCAAAGTATTCTCCACAAGACCACCCCCCACCTTAGTGCGGCAAAGCATGCACTTCTTTTCTATTACTGCCTTCGATCTCGTGATCTACTCAGTGTAGATTGCGAGATCGGAGGCGGTTGGAAAAAATTTTTGCGTTCTCCGAACATCCGTTTTTCCGAAACTCAACCTTACAAAGGTAGGAGGACTTCCTCAAAGAACTAAACCTCAGCATGAACATCCGCAGTCACCGAAAGTGGATTAAGGGATCAAGACTTTAATTTAACCCACAGACTTTCAGGAAGCAGCTCCTCATCGAGGAAACGAGAGATCCTCCTATAATAGACCAGGCTGATCTGTATCTTATGAACACCCTAAGATACAGTTTCGATAATGGCAGCCACATATCAACCTTGAGTTTGACGTTTGTATTAAAAGGATTAAATGACTCACCAAATGACCGACTGTGGAATCCATGGAAAGCAGTAAAATCTATCCGACCATCTCTACGTACACTTTTTTGCCACTTTAAGTTTTTACAAACCCTTTGTAAAAACGACAACGTTTCTCCAGGCTAAAATACACATGCCTACAGGAAACGTGAAAGGAAAGTAGCTGATCGCATTGCATGCTCGCCAGTGTACATCTTTGCCTTACTAGAGGAAGCCTGCCGAGAGTAGCCCGACCGGCTATAACTGCGCTCCTCCCGCAAAGACCCCGCCGGAGCTGGTATTGTTTGAGGAAACGTCAGACCTTAAGCTTCGAGCCAAGTCATACACCAAATGGTCCGAATCGTAGCTAAACGCATAAGACCAACGAAAGCACCGCCTACTTTGAAAGGACCACTTAAAGGCATTCAAACGCATGGCTGGTAAAATTGTCACCAGCGGCGACTATCATAAGCCTTGGAAAACGGCACGTTTGGCCCTTATACCAAAACCCGGTAAACCACAACGAGACCCCTCGAGATACCGCTATACATGACACATAGTATGCTCTCCTGCCTATCCAAAGCAACTAAGCACATTATTAACAGACAACTAGTCTAAATAAAGCTAAAACATAGAGCTCCCACAAGTGAGCCTTTTCGTGGGACGCCATAATCAAAGCACTTGTAAACAAAGGCGTGCCCCCTTGCTTGCGACGTATCCTAGCGTCGTACCTAAAAGACCGAGCGTCTATCTACGAAGGCGTGGATTATGCAGTCACAGCGCAGGTTCCCCAAGGGTGCGCACTGAGATAAACCCCGTAAAATATAACTTACGATAGAGTATTCAGGACCCCAGATCCCCGGAAGGAAGCCAACGGAGCCCTGGCGGATTGTCCGACATCGTTTAGACAAGTCGCACGACTTTTACAGCAGCCATACAAGTCCTCTCTAGACAGATTTCCCTACACCTAAAAAGCTTAAAAAGATAAACTGCCGGACTGGGTGAAATACTAATCAGCAGAACAGATACCCAAATTATGCCAGCAATGGAATTTTAGCTAGAATTTAAACCATTAGTTCTAAGCATTAAGATGTATCCACGTTTACCAATTGTCGGTTGCCCTGAGGCCATACTCGCAAGCGTTTTTGTTTATTGACATTCGGGACACCCAACACAGATGATGCTCCTTAGCGGGATTTATTTCAATTCAGAGCTTTTTATAAGAAACTAAGGGCCTTCTTCTGGTGCAGAAATACACGGTCCCCACAACGGCCCCCTACGCTAACTACGAATTATGTTATTTGTTTTGTCGTTATATACAGCTTTATTTGCTTATATGTAAGAGGTAACAATTGTCTCCTTATGAACGTGTACACCGGGTAAAATAAGTGAAAACGTCACATATCCTCCAGGTTCGGGCGTGCCCAGTCTAGCAGAGTTCCACGCATAGAGGCGGCGTTACCCCACTGAATGTCCAGCGATAGTCTCTGGTGCAGGTACTCGGCAGCTCTAGCGTCCCCTGTCGAACGATTGAGCGCCTTGCCGACACGTTGAATACGTTTGGGCGTCTTCGGGCCGGGTCCCCCCAGTGTCAAGTCGGGTCGGGTCCCCCCAAAGCCTGCGGCCGAAAGTCGTGGGGGTAGGTAATACTGACATACTTTCTGAATTTATTCGCTTCCGCCAACATAGACGCGTGACCAGCATGTTCCGCTCCCGCACTGACCATTGAGGGAGCTAATGAGTCAGTAACGGTTGCATCCCAAACCAGCATGCGACCCATCTCGAAGGACGTTAGTGTCAGTCCGTCCGGTCGCTTTGCGTCATTCCTGCAGAGGCCAGGAGGCTCGAGAATGCAAGGAATGCCAGCAGACCTCAAGGCTCGACTAAATGTCCCGTTAAGTGCTGCGTGTCGGGCTCGACAACTGAGCATAAGGCACGAGCGAGACCATGATGTGCCTGTGGCCCCATTTGATCGCCGCATCTACATTGGTGGGGGAATACGAACGCTGCCCCTAGGGGTAGCCCCGCACTAATCCGAACAGTGTCGTCATCTAGTAGAGTGCCTAAGTGAACACTTGGGAGACCCTGTAACCAGGCCCTCCTAATAACTGCGTAATTGTGTATTTACGTACTTAATCTAAGAGCTAGTTACGACTGACGGCGTTGTTCGGCCATCTCTAGATAATCTATTTTCGTTCATGGTCGCGGAATTCTAGGCTATTGTCGGGATGTGGACGTGATCGAATCCGCCGACGTAGCTGGCTCGGTAGAGAACTCCGCCTACACTTTTGTAGGCGATGTTATCGCCGGAGAAGAATTTGACGCAGCGGTAGAGGGTGGCTCCGTTACGGCAACCTCTAAGTGTTTTAACCGTTCGTCGCCGTGAATGCCCGTACAACTTAAGTGTTTGTGCAGTTTGTAGCCCGTTTCCTCCTTCACGTTCATAAGGTTTTCTTGATAATCCTTTATCCTCTTTCTTTTCGCGTTCGGTGAAAGAAGTAGTGCAACGAGTCTTTCTCGAACTGGCAGATGCACAACTCATACACCTCGTGAAAGGTGGCTTTTTAACATACCGGGTAATCACGATAATTTACTATGTACTTGCTGTATATTATTTATATATTATTTCCGTAGTCAAGGGGAGCTTACCTGCTGACCTGACTACATTCGTTGCCATCTGCCGTCTTCTTCTTCTTTAAGACTTAAGCCCTAACAGTATTCCCCACTTTCCCTGGCTTGCAGAATAAGTGATGATTCTAGCTACAACATGTTGAGTCTTTCACGGTTGATACCGTGTATTACAAATCTACATATTCCGGGACGCCGATATGTTGATTCGTCATAACGCAGCTTTCCTTTTTCCGGCTACTCCAAAAAACAGAAGTAACCTATTTTAATACAGAAGTAACAAAGCCAAAATGAGATCTGCAGACAAAGTTAATAAGTTAACAAAAATTATGACTTTGTATTTTTCGGTAGCTCTCATACTATCTAACTGCATACTTACCTATATACCTTAGGCGATATACCAGTAGTCCACTCAGCGTTCGATATTTTCTTGCTCCACATCGATAGCTTCATGCAACGATTCGCGTAAATCGAAACGTCGTACAATCTACTTGTTTATTTTTAGACACTATAAGCACCATAATACGACGATTCTTAAACACCACAAACGCTTGAGTAAATCCAAGCGTATAATGCCAGATGTTGTTTAAGAGCTGCTTAAATTGTGTTAAAATAATAATTTCCAAGATCCAAATTTGTGAAAAAGGAGATTTTTGTCAGTGGAAATAAAACGACCTTTACCGCAAAAGTGAACCACGTTTGCCTTTTAAGTATTCGAAAGGCATATATAGTATATCGAAAGGTATATCATAGCTATAATTCGATATACCTCTCGAATTATAGCTTCGAGCATCGAGGCTTCGGTTTCTAATAACGGTGCAATTTAAGCTCTACGGTTTTGAATTTCTCTTGCACGCATTCACTAAATCAGCCAGCAACAGAGCAATTCCTGTAACTCCGGAGGACTGTAGTGCCGACACAATCGCCAATTCCGAGATAAAAGTATGAACCCCGGTGATCTTGCCCTTCACCGTAGTTCGTGTTCTGTTTATTTCTAAAGAAACCTTAACTTTCGCTAGCTCCGATAGCGAGAGTGCAGTCGCTCTGTCGTATTCCCTCTCCACCACTATGATAAATTCGCCGTTTTTTGTGAACCTAGGCTCCTCCGTTATCCCATCGATGACCTTCGCGATGTCGTTGCAAATCTCATTAAAGTGGAGCTCAAGAGCTTTGTCAGCCGCGGAAAAGATTACGGCTTCTTGTTTGTCAAATGTTTCTCTTGACGGTACAACCACCATCAGATCATGAGTACGCTTTTGCCGGGTCACCATGGTAAAATCCAAATCCCCACCGTTACGGAGGAGGTGAGGATTTGGAGCAACTGATTACGAGCTTTCTCAGTTGCTTTGCTGTCACCCTCCACACTTGCCGGGTAGATTCAGCTTGCGATACACGCATACCATTTGCTACGAGCATCTTCCGCTTGTCTTTGGACGGCAAGCCGGACCGCCCGCTCCACTGACTGTTCCAGCATCCGGCGCCGCACAATCTACGTGCAGCGACGCACGTTGTTTCAGCGGCTCCTTTCTCTTGCCATTTCGTCGGCGTTCGTTGCACGGTCATGATCAGCTGCTGCTGCGGCGTGTTTGCTTACAAACAAGATCATGTTTGTTTGCAGGCGAACGCACGCCGGGCTGGTAAATATAACGGGGATGGTGGCAGCGGCGGCGTTGATGATGAAGTTTGTGATGGTGTATGTAGTGAAAATCGTGATGTTGATTGTGGCGGTGATTGTCATGATAACGCTGAAGGTGATCGTGAAGTATAGTAATACTGGGTGTTGAAAGTCATGATGGCAGTGGTGGTGATGTTGATGACGACTATGCCTAGCTAATTAAGGTGAATCATGATGATAAAGGTGCACTAATGATGATAACGCTGAAGGTGGAAGCTGATGGAGAGGCAGTAAATAGTGTAGATTCCAGGCAGTAAATAGTGCAGATAATCTCCAGAGAATATTTTAACTGCACGCTAATTTACTTTACAAACGTTGATTAACTGTATTGGTATGGAACTACAGAAACTACGAAAATCAACATAGTAACATCAGAAAATACTAAATACGGGCTAAAAAAACATTAGCTGATGGGGACTAAACATAACTAAACACAAAGTTGATTATTCGATACTAAGGGTTCATTCGATTTTGGGTGCATCACAGTTCCACCCATCCGCCAATTTCAACCAGGCTGCTCAAGATTGAGAGTCCAAGTCGGATCTGTCAGGCTGTCCTGACGGATCAGGACAGCCTCACGTCTGAATGCGGAGAACGCCGCATTCAGAAGTGCGCAATGATGCTGACTCACTTACCTATGCCTACCTTTTTACCTGCTCACACCACTCATTACGGCGAGATTGTCCAAATGGCATCTTCGAGATTAGAGTCATAGACCGCCAATTTCGCCAAACAAACGCTTATCATGGGATGTCAATCAAGAGGAAATTGCACCAGTTATGAATACAAAGCCCAATAATACCTTAGCAATAAATACAATTCTATGAGGCAAAATCACATTATATGAGGCAGCTATATATATATATATATATATACTACGAAATTTTGAACACTATGAAATTATTTATTATTACGATTTATTCACGTTGCACAAACCTATTAATTTGCTTGGTGAATCTAAAGACGTGCACGTATAAACTACTCAAATTTTCAAAGTACCTCACCAACTTTAGCCCCTTTTTAATCAAGGAAATCTATATTCTCAAAAAGGAATATGCTCTTTTTAATTAACACACGTTCTTCAATAAAAGGGCTAAGATTAGTTGACTAATTTAAGCGTCCTCATTAAGGGATATACTTTACATTAGGATCGTGCAATTTCTTACACGTTAAAGAACTATCAGGTTTTGTCTTCTCCGCGAAGATGCAGCGAACACAGTACAGGGAAAACTGGATAACCTTATCACAATAAATAATCAAGCGTAGCAAAAAGGATGCTCGGTTGCAGTTATCGCTTTGTATATGTTTGATGATAATTTAAGACACGAAATGTATAAACTCACCAAAAATAGGCATGTATTGTAGACATACTTAACCACCATGCTTTGATTCTACATTCATTCCAATCACATAGGAAACCGTTTTGTGAGACGGTCATTAACAAAGCGTTCGGCTGCGTACGCATATTGGTTTTTGCTCGCTTTGCTTTGCACCTATATCTATATGATCGTCGCGGTGCCTTTGTGGGTATCCGTCGGTCTGTTTAAAGATAGGCGGTTTGATCTGAAGTTGTTGACGCACGGCGGGGGCGTAGACTGACCGATCGAAGTCACCCTTACTTGTAACCGCCACGATGTCTTCCTTGAGTGCGAAAAGTACACGCTCAAGGTTCTCCAAGATTTTCAAGGTTCGTCCGCCAGGGAACGAAATGCTTGTCCAGTCAGGCAGTCGCTGGCAGCGTTTTAATACTCTCGCAGATAGACCCTTCCGCGGCGGAAAAGCCGTTAACGAATTGTAGCAAATTCTGCGAGGGCGTTTTGTTGGGCGCGATCTCCGTAGTCGACGTGCCTCCGGACATCGCTCACGAGGTTGCGAAGTATCGTTGTGAAGAATGGCGACTCTCGTGGCTTCTCAGAGTACCTATAATCAAAAGCGCAACAGCCAGAGCCACATCGTCATGTCATTCATTAGAGCAAAAATAGTTCTAGCCGTAAGCCACAAGGCGTGATTGAGAAACGATAAAATACTGATTATGGTAGCACCTCATAGTTCATTTGCCCAGAGCCGTGCAATCCATTAACAAACCGACGCTCCCTAGATATCTAAAAAATTGAGCAGTAAATGGATCAACGGTCTGCTGTCCCTTGACATCGATACCATGCTCAGCCAAACCCCCTTTCGCATAGCGGTCGCCTTAGAGAAATACACTTTGCTAAAAGCCCTTCGTCTACATTTAATGAAACGTCGATACTTTCCGGAGTCATAGTTTCCGTAGTCAATACACCAAGATAAATAACATGCATTAATTTTGCGGCTGCCTAGTCTGTGTGCGGGTTCTGTGAGATGCCCGAATGACCTGATGCTGCATGCTGGTCTTTAGGCATATGGGACTCTACTCTCGCATACTACCAATGTATATCAGTGTAAGTGCTCCCAAATGTATTATCATCTGCAGCTAAACTCATAGGAGTTAACTTACCGCTCGAATTGGTCGAGATTGTCGTGAAGTTTTAACGTCAGTGAGTCGTAATTGCTCCGAACAACATCCAATACCTGTGCAATTAAAGCACCGGTATGACACGGTAGTTATTATGACACAATAATCCTAAAATTTCTACGATAAAGCACTAAGTATCAAATGTATTATGTTTATAATACATTTGATGATAACAATTGTAAATGTACGGTACAAAGTGTAGACAAAATTGTGAAGGCAATCGTTTTACTGATAATAAGATCATTAGAACAATGTTTACCATCACTATGGCAATATCACCAGAGCTTTTCGGAACGAAAGTTTACTTATATACACACATAAGATAAGTCTAAGTACTTTAGAGGCCGGGCTATACGCATATATATATATATATATATATATATATATATATATATATATAGTAGAAACAAACGTACGTATTTGAACGAGATAAAAAGTGTATAGAATGCAGGTGTTACCTGCTCTTCGGTGAGGGAGGTCAACGAATGGGCGGTTGCCCAGGCGTTAATTTTCGCTGTGAAGTGGTTGACAATGGCGCGTATGTTAACAAGATGGCTAGCCAGACGAGCCGCCGGATCTTTCCAGTGAGAGACGACTGGCGTTACGCCGGCCGAAGTTGTAGTAGCAGCGCAGCCCGTCGAACCAGTCGGACACACGCCCGCTGGGGTTCCATCTCCAGAGGTGTATCGCAGAGCTACTCGCGCAATATAAGATGCGCAATCAGTTTGCTGGAGACTAAATAATCTATACGTGCTTTATTTGCTGTTAGGGAAAAATATATATTTATCATAAATCAGTTCACCCGATGGCGAAGTTGGCAAGATAAAGGTGTAATGCGCCCCCAAATATCGTATTACTCAGGCGGCAGTATGATATTAATAAAGAATTAATAATGCAATCAAAAGTTGGGAATTTGACAACTCGTGACGATGTTTCGATAAACGAGCAGTTGAGTATGTAACATCCGATGCTGCACTCTCCACAATATTTACATACGCACTCGTCGATTTTATTATAATCTCATAATATATTATATAATAATTAATGTAAAATATTTTTAGTTATATCATGATAAGCAGTATTCAATACATTAAAATTAGTTTTCAAAGGCCACGTAACAAATGGCCGAAGGCAAAAGCGCATACACTGTTGAAGAAGTATGTGCATTAAAGTTTCGTGCAGGGCAGTCCCGTACACCAGGTAAGCTCATGTCCAGTTGTTTATAAGTAACGAAGAAGATGTCTTACTAAACATATCTCTGTAGTGTATCATTTAGGTCAGAATCGACACAAGGCAGTCTGGAGCAAAACCGAAAGAAAAAGTATATAGGATGAGCGAGAGTCAGGCCGGGCTGGGACCCAACTTTGCTTACCTGTCGAGTATAGATTTTCAAACACTTCGCTGCATCGAATAATTTCGTAGTAAAGTTCGTCGTAGGATGAAGGTGTTGCAAGGAACGTATCGCCGTATGTAATGAATAGGTTGATCACGTTGACTACGAGTGAGCACAATGCGAAGAGGTTATGACCACGCCTTGCCAATGACACCTACGAAGAGTTAAGTATCGGTTGCTTGAGATCTCCGTTATGCTTCTTTCACTAGCCCACTATCGCTATTATACGTATAAGACAATATGCAGCATATAAAATAATATAAATAAACAAATGTAGATAATTTGAAGACGCCGAAATTACTTAACAAATTCCAGCAAGAAGCACTGGAGTAGTTTCTGCAGTCATAACATTGTGTTATATAGGAATATATTCATCAATCATAGAACAGTGCGCCATTATCCCCTAAAACAATCCATATTGTAATCTTGTGTCTTGTAACGGATTGGAATAAAATCTTTGTGAGCAATTTCGGCTTGAAAAGAGCACTTGGGCGCTACACTGGTATTGTACTTGTAGTAGCTCTAGCAGTATCTAGGTTCTGGCCGAACACGGCCAGTTCCAGAGTTACATGTCTTAAGGATTAAGAAGGCCATCAGCGATACCTGCGTACTGTGTGACTCTCGAAAGGCGGATAACGTGGAGCAAACTGATCTGCGGTGTGACGCTCTCAGGGAAGCGAGGGATGCAGGTCCAACAGCTGTGAGAGGCCGGCCCATCAGGGCGGTGGTCGCCCATATGATGACTATGTCGGAGGTATGAAGGGAGGCGACGAACTTGTTCGACTCCGTTTTGTCACTCAAGACAGCCAAAGAAACGGCCAGGCGGGAGAGGCTTGAGCGGGTCTCTCGGGGGAGTGGTCGAGACGAGGGAATGGGGAACAGCTGGGCCTTCATGGTCTCGTTGCACCAAACCCTCATAAGGTGGTTTACATGCGGCATGATAGACAGGGATAGAGCTCAGTGAAGGAGAACGGCAGAGAAGCCTCTCCCACGGCTTCGACGTAATTTCAAAGTATTACCGAGCCTGGGGGCGGGGAGGAAGCCGGGCTTAGTGACGCAAGTGCACCATGCATTCCCGAAACCCCTTCCTACCCGGTGCTGGAGAGGAGCAACCTTCGGTAGTAATACGACAAAAGGTATACGAGGCATCGTAACGCCTGAACTGGAAACCCCAGTTACCCTCAGTCAGAAAGGCCTGTCATCCGTTAATGTTTTTAAATGCTTATTCATGCCCACCGGTATTTGGTCTATTCCGGAATAGATAGGACGACCTTCCTTACTTTTTGTACATGTGATATTTTGACTCATCTACTGCTTGTCCAAGAACGCCGAAACAAACCTCGTTTGCAAGGATAAACTTCAGCAGACTTATTAACGACGTCCAGAGATCTTTCCATGGATATGACAGCCTTACGCGACAGCGTTTTTGGTAGCAAAGAAGCCGGTGCACAGTGTCCAGACTTCGACTGTCAAACACATAACACAACAACCACGAGCACTTACTAATGCATTCGTTAAAACTTATTGTAGCACTTAATATACACAGGAAAACTAGCCTACGCAAACTCTCTTAAAATACTAAACAAGGTAAATTACATTATCTTACACGAAGACAAAGCCTAAGTTTGCACCAAACCTGTTCAACTAGGCACTACGGTGTACTAAAATATACTACCAATCGCAATTCGCTACCAACTATATATTAGTTAACTACTGCTCTCATGCATGTGTTGGAGTACTTAATTTTTACCGGTCCCTGAATTAAAACTGACATATGTTTATAAAACTAAAATTTTAAAGAACATTTTACCTCCTAAACAGTTTCTAAACGGTAATAATTGAATTTGCCTAGTAAAGCTTATACATATATGTTTGACCAGACGGTGTTAATCGATAGTTTACTTCCCTTGCGTCAAACGCGAATAATAATCCACTCGAATATCAGACATTAAATATATCCTAATTAAAAATTTCTCTACATATATGTTTGACCAGACGGTGTTAATCGATAGTTTACTTCCCTTGCGTCAAACGCGAATAATAATCCACTCGAATATCAGACATTAAATATATCCTAATTAAAAATTTCTTGTTTGTATGTAATGTTTAAATAAATAATAGTGTAATAATAGTGATATTCTTAACAACCAGTGACAACCACTTAAACCCTACTTCATTCACTTCAGGTGATGGACACGGCTATGATTCGAATCGATTTAATTAGTCGGTTAAGGGCACAACTGTTCACCACAAACACTTACATGTAAAGGTCGATGTGAAAATTATTCTTGATCATGTGACTCAGAATGAATTCCACCTGAAGGTCAAGGACGGCGGCCGCAAGCGGACGTGAAGCAACGTCCCAGGCAGAAGGTAGTTTTCGATGCCGCATTGGCGCATGCTGAATCAACACCTAAACACACACGTAATTATTAGACAACAGATGTCAGCATATAAATAATGAAACAGAAAACACAAACAAACAATAGGAAATATCTATCTACCTATCATAAGTCAAAAGTAAAAAAAGCTTGACTACGATAGCTACAATAACCACCACAAAAGATACAATGAAACCCAAAGAAAACAGTAAACTATTCAATTATTTTTCGTCAGATCAGGCATATGACAGGAACGAAAACTAAAACAATTACGATAAAATGTGTGTAGACAGAAAAAACGCTGAATCAGCAATTATTCCGGATCTATCATCGTCAGAGAGAACGAGAAAAATGTCCCCGTTTCGCAATCAGCCTTAGAGCTTAATATGACACTTGTTTATTTATTTATACTTTATACTTTATATATATATATATATATATATATATATATATATAATTATTTATACTACTACTGAACACTAACTACAATGATGGTAGTTATTGAGGATAACACATAGGGTCGGCTCCAGTATCAAAGATCACCATATACAACGATGGTCTTTACAAACAAATCTTAATACTAAACGCTACTATCATTGTACCAGGCACAGCTGGTGTTGCAGCGCAGTTGAAGATGCAACAGAAAAACGTGACCAAAAACACGACAGTTCGTATTAGAAAGACTGGCTGAGCTCGAAAAATCGCAACAAAGTGAGAGAGTCAAATGAGCATTAAAGATGAATAGGAGGGCTCAGAGGTAATAGCATTATTTAAATATAAACGTTCGAAGAAGCGGAGTGGCGTACCTTGTATTGCATGTTGATGTCGTGCATAATCGAATTGGCGTACTGGTCCTCGGCGATGCATGTTAATATGATGAAGCACAACCTGGTGGTATTTAACGACGCCTCCTCTGTAAATAAACAAAATAACTCACACCTATATAAATACCTCTCTTTCTCTCTCTCTCGCTCTCTCTCTCTCTATATATATATATATATTTTTTTTTTTTTTATTACTTGGCTCGGGTGCGTCCTCTTTTAACAAAACCTTTTAATCAAAACACTTTTTGTTTGATGTGATCGATAGTCGTCCACTCAGACGCTTACATTATCTGAATAGGAAAAAATCGATTTAAGAACCGCCAGACCTAGCCAGAACGAACGACTTTCGGAATGCAAGGCCATGTTAATGGATCATGTTTAAATACTTTGCTAACATTATGTATTCGACATACGGTTGGAGTCTTTATTACCTTTGGTACTCTGCATGACGATCGAAGTGAATTCAATAAAAGTCACAAACAAATTTGTCGGTGGCTCTAACAGATCGGCCTCGGAGTGCACATGTTCGGCGCCAGACGTCTTTAGCTGGAAAACAGTTCACATCTTCATGTTAGAGCTTTAAATTTTAGATAATATCAAAGCTTAGGAGAATCGATACAATAAAATACATCTAATGAAAAAATAATCGATTGAAAGACACATCGGTTTTGAATTGGAACTATTTTCATCGATTTTTGGCATCGTTAATTTCTAACGCCTTCGTTCTATCCTAAATCCAATTGTCCTTACTGTAGTATTCTGCTGGCTGTAACTCAACATGCTGAGTAATTAAAGTTAAGCATTGCTAGGGCGTAATCCATACCATGTGAGTTAATTGTTTATTCGTAGTTTAAGTAAGATCTTTAAAGTAAATCAGACAAAAGGTTTAGGCCTTTTAGACTAAGAGTTTAAAACAGTATGCTTATTTCAAAGAAAATTCGAGAATATGGTTCCTGTAAATAAAACAATCACGAGCAATCGCCAGTCATTAGCAACTACGTTTTCTGTAATATATATATATATTATATATATTAAATTGTACCTTGCTACGATTGTCTGTACCGACGACGCCCGACGGGCTGAGAAGTGATGGTGCCGTAGGGGACGACGGCGAGGAAGGCAAAGATGACGTCGGGCTGCGAAGCTCAGGTCGATGCTCAAGACTTTCTGCTTGTGTCTGTTGACGACGAATAGAAACAATATTAGCAACGCATATTAAACAAAATAGAATTTAAAAAATTTACACAATGCAGTACACGAACAATTATTTCTACTTGCAGTACATCTAAACAATAAAAAACAGACGAATACTTCTACACTCCACAACTTCATACGTAAACAAGTCAGCCTGTGATTTCAGCTTGGGCAATATTGTCATAACGATTTTCATAACTGCAGGTATTATTATCACTATTATTATTCATCATCATCATAAGATTGTGACGCAAGGCAGCAAGGCAGACGAAAATCCCTTGACATCGTACATTGGTTAGTATGGCGAGAAAGTTGCGGTTCAGGTGGACGGCTTCGTACATCGCCAAGAGGACCGCATTTGACCGAATATTTCCGTTCCCAGCCTAAAACAACAACCGAGAACATACGAACCGTTAAACCGTCATATATATATATATATATATATATATATATATATATCGTCAAGGCTACTCTAACATTTATATAAAGCATTTATATGCGATATCGATGTCAATCAATACATTAATACATAGGCTCTATGTACGTAAAACTCATGCGTACCTCATGCATGAGTGCCCGGCTACCGGTGTACTCAATTGTAGTAGTGGATGTACCGCCGAGAAGCCACGTAGGCAGCAGACTCGATAGTAGTCCGCCTCCATTTGCTGCAGTGCCCGCGCTACCGCCACCGGCAGACGGTTCGCGTCCGCCAGCAAAAGACAGAGAATCGACGCCACTTATCAACCCGTTCATGGCGAGAAATTGCCGATTTGATTCAGCAAGAGTCGATGACACCACCTGACCGAAACCCTGACCCCATGACCGTACGAATGCATCGGTAAGCAGTGAAATCAATTAAGAGCATAGCCATGAGTTACCAACGCTATCCACAGCCGATTAGAATCACAGAAAGACAAACATGAATACCTAAGGTGAGCAGAACAATGCGGTCGTAATAACGCCATTCCTAGGTAAATCGCAACATATCCAAATAAATAAAAATATAAGGAAAGAAAAAGCAAGTACCGAGCAAACAAAGTAGCGTTAAAGGCGTACTTGTATTGGCAGTTTCGTCACTCACTGTCACTGAAACGATCGTGACGAAATACAACTATCACGTGTATTTCGCTTGTGCAAAGTGAGATGATTTAAATCGCCAAGACGCAAAACGTTCAGGCATGTCAGCATTTCATTCAGTGAATAAGGCGATACCTAATTGGTTCAACTCGGTGGGTGCTACTGATACGCTGTGCGTGCTGACCTAAAAAGGAAGAGAGTAACCATGTTTCGGCGCGATACTTCCCTTAGTTTGAACTGATATTGATATGCAATCAACGTTACGAGACTAATACATACTAATTTATTGTGAATATATGAATTCTCATTGGCCAGCCACCAAATATGTAGAAAAAAAATTAAATATGTAATACGCTATGTGATAGCAAGTAAATCTCATGAGAAGAATTGCATGCAAACGTATGCAGATAAATACTTACATTTAGTGCTACCTCATTGTCGGCGATAGAGAGCTTCATTATATACGGATTCGTACTCTCGTATTTACGATAGTTAACGATTAACGTCAGCAGAAGTACCTGGGCATCAAACAAATAGCAGTGGAATATTTATGAATTTAATCGTCAATAAGAGTCGCCTATGAGTACAAAGATAGGCCCATGGCTTTTGAAATCGAGCTCATAGCTCATGGCACCAACGTTGCTGTAACGAAACCGTAATTGGACAGGAGTGGCCAGCTAAAAGCATTTTAAACCGACAACCTTAACTATATACATATAGCAACGTTTTTCTTCAGCATTGTTAACAGACTTAGCGTTATTGCTGTAGCGCTTCCTTTTTGTTTGTCTTACCACTCAGCCTCCTCAGCTGTCCCCTTGGAACTGACGAAGCTGAAGCTAACGAGATATTCTCTTTGTGCCGTGACGTCTAGCTTCCATGAATCTGTGGCCTAACATAAGATACAGTTCAACAATACATATCACGCCGGCTCGTGAATTTCCGCTCAAGTACTTTTCTTAATTTAAGGCTACTTTATGTTACGCATTCGTATTTCAATACGTATTCCGGAGCTATTCACGAGCCATGAAATTCTGCGGTTATAAAAGCCCTGCCGTTTTGGTAATCCCAAACGTATCTTTGGATATGTGTGTGTGCTATGGGTGCTGTAATAAAAAAAAGTACGGCCGTATGATAATATATACAAACGCCAAAAATTTTTATTTGACTTGCGATAGCTAGATTATTTTGCTTGTGACTTGAAGATTCGAGTAGCGGTTAAGTTTCGACATTTCATAATATAGTATTTCCGTGGTGCCCACCCCAAAGCAGTCAATTTAGGGCAGGGACACGACTGGTTTTTAGTAGATTGGAGTCCCACACTACCCGCCCACGCTTTCAGGGAGCTTTCCCGCCGCGGTGACCGTGTATGCAACCGCACTTTCCAGTTAGGAAAAAACTTAAGTTCCTTGGTGCAAGAAGAGTAGATACGTAGCTACTTCTCGTATTAAATTAATAGCAAATAGAGTGAGTTTTTTTTCTAGATAAAACAAGTAAAACTTTGTATGTATTAAAAAAAAAACTTTATATAAATTAACCGACATGATGGCTTGGTTATTCATGTATACCACAAATAAGAGAAAATGTTTAATGTAATGAACCAGATGGAACCAGAAGAACAAAACTCACCGCATGAAAGCCGCAATGCTGTCGTGAGGGTCCGTCCGCGAGCAGCGCCAGCAGCGGCTCGAATAGCGATGTCATCATCAAATACTCGACGAGTGTATTACTCGAAACCGTCTCAGCCGCCTGTCAAATATAATACGATCACTTGTATCACATGTATGTGTGTATCTCACACCTCGCATAGTGACATGGATTCCCCTTAGCAATGATCAAAGCAGACTACTTACTGCATCTGTATACAAGTATATTCAGCAATATTAAACGTGCATTACGCAGCAATTTATTTTCTGGCATGCGAGGTATAAGAGGCATGGCATCTATGTCGAACCCGGTGGCGTAGTGGCTTAAGTCTGCGCCTCGCAACCGGAGGAGACACTAGATAGGTGCGCGGGTTCGAGCCCCACCGTTGCACTGATTTGTATTTATGGGGGTCCGTCTATAAAGCAATGTCAAAAACAGTTCCGTGGACGTTAAATCTTGGCTGAGGGTCAGCCAGAAAACTTTAGCTATGTGAAACTATACGCACTATCATCACCCTACTGAGAAAAAGGACCAAACTCACCGTTACAAGCACCAGCAGGAATTTGAGGACGAGCAACGTTAAGCTGTGAGGGACACTCGCCTGCAATACATTTTAGTACGGGTAGAGTAAATGATAGTTTCAGGTGAGCTTCTGGTCGGACATTTTGTTGTAGATGTTAACGCCTCGTTTACTCCTCACACCATGGGGATATGAATACTGCATTAATATGTACGTGGCCCTAAATGAATGCACACATCTGCAAAAGTCTTTAAGCAAATGGCAAGCTAATATGTGGATCAGCATGGAGTCAAAACAAAAGTTTGAACCTATAGGGAATACATTTTACCTATTTCCTAAATCATAAACTCCCGATATCACTAATTGCTTGGCACTAAGTCTACTTAGCAACTTACTTACCCCATGTACTAAGTGAAAGTCGCAGAAAGTGCAAACAGTCGTAAAATATGCGAGCATATGGTAGCGCAATATTCACATATAAATGATGTGATCACCACAATTTTGTATTCTCAAAAAATAGCAATATCAGTACGTGAGTTGCATAAGCCTCCATTTCGTAACAGAAAACAGTAATATACGAGCAAGGCGCAAATGCTTCAATCAAGACGCAATGTACGCGTATTCCGGTCATTAATTAAATGATCATGATTAGCTACAGAATTGCACCCAGGCATTTAGATACGGCAAAGATAATATTTCCATAAAAGCCACAGATCAAATATAGGCATTAGCTTGTTTAGACGTTACGCACGACACATAAGGACAAAAGCAGCACTCAGATTCTGCGGTTTCTTACCTCAAGTAAAGAGCAGGAAACCTCGAGAAGATCCTTCATCACGGCCTCGGCAACATCCACTCCAACCAACAGGTCCAGGACGTCGATTCCTGCAGCAACAATTCGGCATACGTTCGGTATGTGCAACTTCCGCTCAATGTTGATATGCCTTATACCGTAGAAAACCCGTTAACTTCAACGTTGGACCTGAGACATAACCGCTTCTAACTTACTTATTTGAATAGTCCATAGCGTTACGTCTCAGAAAGATAACTCTTATATCAGTCCATATTTGGTCCGATTTATTTTTAGTTCAATTTATTTGAGAAAAAAAGCCTAGTTTTTACGAAAAAAATGACTTTAAATCTCTGGCGCTCATACATGCAAACCAAACATCAAAACAGCAATAATTAATAGGATAGCTAGCGAATGCTAATTGAAAACGACAATGCATGAACTTACCAAGGTCGAGGGTGCGTGCTTTCGCATAGACGCCCTGTACCAAGGCTGCCAGCGTCTGGTAGGCGTGCACCATACGTAGTCGAGTATCAGATCGTACAAGCGTGGCAACGCATTCGAAGAATATGCGATTCAACACAGGCTATTCAAACATATAAAATACGCAGCAGAAAAACCTAGTAAGCTCCCAGTAGCATTAGTTCTCACTCACATGAAATGTTCATAGCGGAGAAGTACGATTTAAAGACAATCTTAAATTTAAAAAAAAAAACTCATATTGACTGATATGTCTTGCGTGCGGCGGTCTGTCAAAAAAATACGCCTAGATCCCCAATCCAAATTTCGTTTGTTGTTCCCAACCACCAGGCTGGTTCGGAGACTACCGTAAACTGAGATGCACTGTCGACGTCTGATTGCACAAAACAATCCCAAGCATGGCTCAACCAGCCACTATTCTCACGTATAAGTTTTTTTTTAAATAATTAAAATAGTTTTTTTTTTACTTTTTAGTTATTAACATTCCATAAGTCCCACGGCCGAGGTCTTCCTGTGGAATTAGATGAAAATACGTATCTGCCGTATTCTGCGGCGTTCGCATTTTCTAAAGACGGTTGCAGTACCGATACCTTACCTTCAATTGAAGCAGCTTTTCGGGTTTCATGGCGTCGAATTCTCGAGCGATGTAATCCACATTCACCTGCAAGTTAGCATACGTACTAGCAGTAATTGACTTGTTCTTAATTTTGAGCAGGCCATGCTTGACGATCCCACCAACGACATAAATTCGGCTATGCTACGCTGTCACAACGTAGGCACCCGAATGAACTAGTTCCAAATCAAACTTTCAGATTTAATTTTTTCGCAGGAAACGTTTCACAGTTGGTAGTTTGTGACTGAACGTTTCAAAAACCACCGGAGCATTGTCCATGAACCGAGAACGCTTTGCAAACAAAATACTCATTGACAGCACGGCGCAAGATATTATTGCTGACGCTGTTGTCACGTCTATCTGCTCCATCGTGTATAATATTTCGACGGCATGTGATGTAACAATTCCATGACAACGACACGTACCTTTAACAGAAAGAGTTCGTCCCAAAAATTCTCGTTGTAGCTCCATGGCTCTTCTCCCTCGAGCAAGAGACTCTCGTAGATCTGCACGAATTTCTCCTTAAGCGGCAACCGGGTGCCCTTCGCCGACATCGCATCAGCACTTCCACCACGAATTTTGTCACTGCGTATTTGCCTACTGAACGAGTCTTCAACCATAACAAATAGATATTGCAATCATATTTATATTAAGCGTGTTTATATAAAAAAAAAAAAATATATATATATATATATATATATATATATATATTTATATATCGAAAACAAATATAAAAACAATATACTAGTACAACGCGCAATGCTTAACAACAAAGAGATCGGACAAATAAGTTAGCTCTTAAAAAACTCTTTAAAAATGCTTGATTCGAGACTGAGTTCCAGCTGGCTAAAATTCGATAAGAAGAAATGCATTTTGGTGTGTCTATTGTCAATTGCCTATTAACTAGCGTCAGGCAGTGATATATAAACATATGATGACACCGCACTCACCAGCTGATTTAGCGCTCAGACGCTGGTGGCATGGATCAAAGTGATTTCACGAACACAAATTGAAACATATTGGCGCACAATAAACACAATAAGCTTCACCGTTCTTCTGGGCTGTCCGAATTAATCTAACTTATTTATATAGGTATTTAATTTACGTGCACAAGTGGCATGTGGTATAAATAGAGCAACACAGGATCAGTAGTTACGTAGGCACAACATTAAATCGCCACTGCACCGTCTTTTATTTCTTTACTGTGTTCGGTGGCGGCGACAGCTCCGAAGTTGACATCGGTTTATTTACATGTGCGCCGCTGTGCATTGTGATTTTTAGCTGTCGTTGTCGTCGGAGCTGCCGCGGGCGATCCGCGGGTATCTTATTTTGCTCATTGTGATGATAGATCGTTCATTCGGATCACATTTGAACTTAATTATTTTCTACATTTTGTTGATTGTGCTTGAATCTAGAACAAGGGGCTACCATTAAGCTCATAGTCCAACCGCATTGCGGCTTAAATGTGATCTGAATTCGATTATTGACTAGCGGCCGACAGAGAGGTAATGGGTGGTTAGAAGCCTATGCTATTTCAGCGACACGTTCTTGATAATGCAAATATACAATATATCATCATCATCAGATTGTTTTATTGACATGCTCTTTCACAGGCAATCTGTCACAATTTATTTCAAAGTCATATTTCATTAAAGATACCTATCGTTGTAGCACCTGCATCTATCAAGTGTAATCACAATATTATACACACACAAACCTATATGATCTTTTTTCTTTTTCTGTATACCCATTGTATACCCATATCATAGGGTAATTTCATGTTGCACAATGTCGACAATTGACTGATTTAAAAACTAAGAACAATTGTTTTCTGCATTTAGTTCCTTGGTCAAACGTCTTTTCTTTCGTTTTTTTGAGGTTCGGGGAAAATGCTTTATGCACACCCAGCGCAGATATCACTGTCCGGGCGTGTAGAAGCGCGTAGGTAATGTGGGACTCCCCGATGGCATGAGGTTACCCAGTAAAAAACCTTAATTCTCACATTTACCCGCCCAGATTCGGTTCTGTTTGCTAGTTCTTCAAGGCCCTGGGGAGGGGGACAAACGTCTTCTAAAACGCCGACCCGCTCCGAATTTCGAAGGTCCTGCGAGAGCTCGTTCCATACTTTTGGCAGCATGCAGGCTAGAAAATGCTACCTTGAGGTCAACTTGAATCTAGGAACCCTGAGTTGGCCCTCATATCGCTGAGACCTGAAGGGGGTCAATTGGAATTCGATTTCGCAATCTGGAGGTAGTTTGCGTTTAACGACCTTATGGGCAAGCACGGCTAAATTCATTTGTGCCAGCTGATCGAGTTTGAGTAGTCCGCGTCTGCCGTACAGCGTCGTCCCGACGAGACAGACCATTAATGGCTCGCACCGCATTGTTCTGGATCACCCGTAACGAGTGCAGGGTTCCCGAGTAGGTTGCGCCCCATATAGTGATTCCGTAAGTGAGAATCGATTCCAGGACCGCCCTGTATACAAGGTCCAGAACAACGCGGGAGACCTTGGCCTTTCTCAGACGGGCCAGCGATGCCACCACAGCACAGCAGACCCTGAAGCTCGACCGAACGTGACTTTCCAATTTCATGTTCTCATGAAGCGTAATACCGAGACATTTTACTTTTCTACTGAGGGGAGCAGCTGCGTCGCCCACTTGGAGGTCGCCCACTTACCCGTGTCCAGTTTCAGACTCGATGCCCGCTGATGTGTGTGAAACAAGACGAGTTTCGTCGTAGTCGGACTTACGACAAGGTCAAACCGTTTAAAATATGAAATTGCCGTTTCGATACCGGTCTCCACATGCCTAAGATTAACTTGACCGTTTGAGAGCTGAGCAGGTGAGATGCGGAACAGCAGACTTGTATCATCCGCATATACCACTGGTCGACACTCTATATTTTTTTCAATGCCACGCAAGACGAAATGTATGTAGATTATGAAGATGAAGGGGCCAAATTTTGACCCCTGGGGAGTCCCGATCGAGACAGTCCTTCACGCCCCCCCCCCCCCCCCCCCAGGAACTCAAGCTTCCCATCGACACAAACTGCTTACGTCCGCAACCCATTTCGCGCAGCATCTTAAAAAATATAGAGTGGTCAAGACAGTCAAATGTCTTCGCTACGTCAAGGAATGCGCCGAGACATATTTTCACGTCTTCAGCAGCTTTGACTATTTCCCACCATATATGGTTTGAGCCAACTGCTGATCGAGACTCCCTGAAACCAAATTGGTTCTTAGAAAGAAAATTGGTTGCGTTAAGGTATTCCTCAAGCTGCTTCTTGATAAGTCTCTCGAAGACCTTAGATATAAATGACACCAGCGATATCGGTCGATAGTTTCCAGGTTGGTTCTTATCGCCCCTGCCTTTTTTATAGCGGGATTACCGCTGATGTCTTTACACGTTCTGGGAACACTCCGGTCCTGATCGACATGTTGAAGATCGCAGATGGCCTGATGACGCGTCGATTAGCATCAACTGTAATCGACCAGGTACGTTTCCCACGGCTTCAAATAGATCCGACTTCACACCTTTTGCAGCGCAATGCAGCTCCTGAGCTGTGATATCACTAAAGGAAAATGCATTGGGCTCGGAGCACCATATGCCGGAAATGGCGTCATACATCAGAGTTTTTCTAGGAGCATCTTCCTATAATTTGCCTGCCACCGCTGCAGCGTTGCCCTGTCATCTACGGTTTGTTTGTAAAGCCACCGACGACGTGCTCTGTCAACCACACGTCTTGGCTCAGCCAGTTTATGACCAAACCAAGGAGCACGATTTACCTTTTTGGAGCCCTACGCTGTCTTAACGGGAAACTTTGTGTACAGGTGTCGAAGCTCCCTATTGTACGATTTGTGAGCCTCATTGAGGCTATCTCAGGCAAGAACTGAGAACCAGTCCACCCTGGAGACACCGTCCTCAAAACGCCCTAGGCCCTCATTATTGAGCTTTCGGTAGCCAGGACAAGCCTCAGGTTTTGCCACAAACTGTGACAATGATGCCGTGCTCCTTGCCAACATGATTCTTTCTGAGCAGTGGTCGGAAAAGACCGTATCAGCAACGAATAGAGTAATCTGTAGATATCGTTCCCAGTTTGCAATAAAGACGTGATCAATGCACGAGCCCAAAGAGACAGCATTGGACCTGAGGTTTGGACGTGTTATCATATTGACTGCATACTCAAAACCCTTGCTGGCAAGAGCAGTACAATATACAACAGAGATAGGGTCCTCTTCTAGTGTGTCAAGGCCTCTCCCTCCACGCAGGCCTGCATGCAGATATGGAATTGTAGCCCTGTAAATTGTAAAGAAGTTTGTCAGCCTCCGCAAACTAAGTTTCTCTCACTACGACAACATCCCAATCAACGTGCGAGCCGTTCATAAGGGCTATGAGGTCATCGAACCTCGTCCCAGAAGGGAGGTCCCTTGCGTTCACATGTAGACCTGCAAAACTCGTCAAGCGGCACTAATCTACAGAGACGGGATACCTCCAAAAGCTCAACGTCCTCAGGCAGTTTGGTCATCGTATTGCGAGGTGTGCCTGATACCGACGGGTCCTACCGGCGGCAAGCCCTCAGCGCTTGTCTGCCTACGGCCCCGGTAGTCCGCATAGCAAGGACGCACCCTGAGCCCGTTCTCTCCCCAATAACCATGGGATCTCAGTCGTCCAACGTCAGCAGCAGGGACCTGGACTTTAAAAGAGCAGTATATCTGCTCTTCCCCATGCCCACTCAGCTGCCAGCATCGGGCATCCGGAAACCCCAGCGATTTGAAAAACCCGCGGAGGTTTGTGAGGGAGTACCCGGGTCTGCAACCACCAGGGTATACTAGGCAGTTTCAGGGGCGTCCTCTCTGTAGCGTTTCCTCCGGACCGTCTCGTATGGGGTAGTCGCACCAGGCAAGCCGCCGGCCTTCCCATCTGGCGGGACTACAATGTCCGGCTTGTGCTCCTCTTGAGATAGTAGGTCGCTCGTCTCCGTAGACTCTTCTTCCACTGTATGTATCTGGTTGCTGCCGTTCATCTTCTTTGTCTCCTTACTTCTTACGTTTTTCTTCTTCTATTTGTTTTTCCTTGCCTTCTCGCCATTGCCGATCCCCTTTTCACCCTCGCCTACAGCAGCGCCCGTAGCAGCAGGAGCAGTGGTACCCAAAGCAACAGCGGCAACAGGAGCCTCAACAACAACGGCAACAGAAACCTCGGCAACCGTGACAACCGCACCTTCAGAGCTAGCAGGGCCGGCCGCATCGGCTGGGGTGGCATCGTTTTCGACGTGCTCCGCCGATAAGCCCAATCGTGGAATCAGCTGGGCTACCTGTAGCTTGAGATGGCTGATGGCAAAATGGTTTTTTCCGACGCCAGCGTTCTCAGCGCTTCCACCTCCGCATACCGGCCTCTGTCACACTCCACTTCTGCCTACTTATAACAGTTTCTACAGACGAAATCCGTGATAACCTCGCCAGGTCTCGTCGGCGCAATCGTTGCGCTGCAGACTCGACATCGGTGCGGTTTGATAAGGTAGACCGCAACGTTCGTCTCCTCAATACCGTGGCCTGTCGTGCCACTTTCGCCCTCCGTTAGCTGCAACCGGGAGTCCAACATACTCTCATCATGCTCAGACCAGCGCGTCGCTGACGCTTTGGGCGTGAGGCGTAGTTGCAGGCTGCGCCGGTCTCTGATAATTGTCAGTGGCGTATGCAGTGTCCAACGCCAGTGCGACTTGGGCGCTGCCGGCGTCTGTAGAGGCAGCCGGTTTCCACAGTCCATCGTTTCAGCCGTCACCACCTCCGCTTTCTTTCTTTTCTGTCTGCCCACTCTGCAGCGACCTCCAGTTGTCTCCAGCCGCTTACGTTCACCGTGCAAAGGCCCTCGCCAGAGTTCTTAAGGGGGGGGGGGGACTCTATACTAGAGAATCTATGTCCAATATTTGGACTAGGTGAACTAGAAGAATCGATTAGCTAGGTGGACTTGCCTCAGCGGCCTCTTCCACTCATCCCGTCCGGATGCCTAGGCCACTTAGTCCAAAATGGACTAGAATGACCGGACTAGGCTAGCTGGATTGGGCTTGAGCTGCGGATCAGAGCGGTGGGTCGCACTCCTGTGCTTTTGCTGATTAGTAGGCTCAGGGCGGGCGGACTAGAACGGACTAGCGTGCCGTTCAGTTGGCTGATCTTGGTATTGACCGTGTCGCTTCATACTTACATACAAACATCAAACTTACATACAAACATCAACTGTCTAAGAAAAGTGCGTTTTTTATGTGAAATTATTGATTACAGAAGTGAGGTTTCGGTCCGCTATGAGCCTAGAAATCTGTAGGACTAAACCGTAGGTTGTCAGAAGCACAATCTTCTGAAAGAGTGGCCCGTTCAAAGCGCATTTATGTGCGAGCATTTTCGAAGTATTCTTTGGCAATTCCAACGCTCGTTTTATATATGCCTTGACAGCATTATCGTACCATCGGAACGACATTTACTCAGAGGTGTTCAGCTTAAGATTTATGCCGTAATCAGCTTGAGTGTAAGAGGGCCTGGTCCTCCCATTGTCTCGAAAACCAACGAACAAAATGTGTGCGAATAACCAACGCTAGAGTATTTTCTGCATTGGTTAGCCTCTGCTCACCTGGAAGCATAACCCGCTCTGTCCGCACCTGCACCGACAATTGAAGAAGTTAATGAGTCGATTACAGTTACGTTTCAAACAAGCATGCGGCCACGGTCAACCGCGTGAGACCCCTGCGTCCCTGGATAGACCCAGAGGTTCCAGTATACACGGAAAGCTAGCAGATTTCAGGCCTTAAGAGAAAGTGCCACTTAAAGCCGAGTAACGTGCTCGTCGGCCTGCATGCAAGGCGCGCGACAGCCCATGATGGGTCAACGCGCTCACAAGATCGTCACAACGACATCGGTTCAGTCCTGTACGTATGCGAGTCGTCTCGTCATCTAAGGAGTCCCAACTTACAGGGTACAGCATTTAACCGAGTTCCCGCCTCTTGGCTGCTAACTCTATCAATCAGGCTTGCTAATCGCTGCTCTTGCAATGGGGCTGTCCAACTGCTCTAGTTGGCTCTATCATCGAGAGAGGCGTCAGCCTCTAAAGTTCAACGTTATAAATTTCCCACTTAGCAGGTTCAGGTCAACCTTGCCAACAACGCGACAGCTAGGAAGTAGGCCAAGATGGTCCGGTAAATCTAATTGCTCAATTCCGTTGTGAGCTGTAACATATTGTGGCTTTCTCGATCTGCGTTCCATACAGCGTAGTACATATGACCAACCCGGGTACCAAACGAGCAATGGATGACTCCGAACGTACGACGGGCGCATCTGGGTCCAACAGTGCCACGACAAAGAAGCAGCGCACATCTCCAAAGTGCCCTGTTTGCGGACGGACTATCGCAAATGTATCATGGCGCCAAATAGAAGACGCCGCCACCCTATAGAGAAGACGCGGGAACTCACTAAATGCGCGGGCAATCTGTGAGTATATAAGGAGGCATGAGAATAATTGAGTCAGTAGTCGTTTGTTCGAGCCAGGCAGAAGACGTGTGTTGTTTGAGGGAGAGAATGGCGAACTCGTAACAGTTGCCGGCCGGTCATGGGGGTGGTTAGACACTACACTAATGTACTGCTCCCCTGTGTGGGAACCATACCAAAAAGGTTTCCTCAATAAGCTTGAGGGCATCCAACACAAATTTTTAAGGCGATTAAGATGGCGGTGCAACCTCGACAGGGATGCGATCGCCCTACCGCCAATCTCTGCCCTGTTTGTAAAACAAAATGTCTCTGCCCTCCGCATACTTCGAAAGGCAGGAATGATTGACAATTTTTTTGACATCCACTCTAACAGCCTACGTAGTGGTCACACTATTGTGCCAACGGACACCGCAAGTCTCTCAGTCGATAATAATATATTTGCCTGGCAAATAGCTCGAATGTACCAATTCGAATATCGTCCAGTTCTGTCGGGAGGCCTCCGCCCAGAACGCCGTCATCCAGGTGCCAGACATTAAGGGGGGGAGGGCACAGTGAATCCACCAATTCCTTAATACACAAACGGAAAAGTAGAGGACCCAGGGGATCACGCTGCTGATTGCGACAGCATAGCGTTTGGGATTAGCATTACCAGATGTGATGACTGACCACAGGCCAGATTCATTTGGTGAAACAGTAGGAATGCCCTCGATTTGACGGCTCAAAGAAAACAGTCTCTCCAGACGATGATAAATATAATAATAGCGATAATAAATTTATAAAGTGTTTCGGAAGTTCAGTTAGACTATCACCAGTCGTGCACTGCTACGGCTGTACCGCCAGGGCGTAGCGAATACTAGCTGGTGTTGGTCAAGAGTTGTTAAAATAGTATCTTCGTTATAGTGACAGCCAATTTTGGCCGCCAGTTGGTGAACGAGTGAGGAATAGGCAATTGGGCGTAATAAGCATTAAGTTTTTTTTATGCAAGCATCGGTGCTCGAAAAATGAGTGACATAATAACAGAATGAACGCTAGCTCTTAGCTTAGTTTATTGTTAAATAATATAATTAATCTAATTAATAATGCAATCATTACAATTGATAATTTATCAATAAACAAATAACAAAACCTTTGTACATTATTATATTAGTTCAAGAATGAAAAAATTACTTTCTAGTAATATTAATATATCAACTCTAACAAACAATAATCTGCAAACAGAATGAACATTATTGCGAATTATATCCTAATAATTAATATAATTCTGAAAATGTAATGCAGCCTTCCTAGAGCCTCCTCGTTTACAGAAACGGTGTTGCTTGTTAATACAACTAGATCGCACTTCCGCTCAGTTCGGAGACTCTCAAATTATGCGTTTTGGCATCTCTAGTGCAGACAACCTGCCAGCCAGATGACCACTAGATGACTACTACTGTAGATATTACATGTTACGTGGAAGACAACAGCCAAATGCGACGCACTCAATGCAATTCTGCATTTTAGCCGAGCAATAGACACTGAACTTGTCCACTTGATGGGTCGTCTGAGCCCGCTCGAAGCGCAAAGCATCATTAAGAGTCACTTGTTCTAACTAGATAATACTTCTGTACGTATCGCTTGCGTACTGCTAGATCAGAGACCAGAATGCGTTTCATGAACGGATGATTCGCGTCTTGCCCGACAAACTGCGGGACGCCGGACTCACAGAGTCGAGAAAGCGCTAGCTTCGACCTTGTTATTGTTTGCCCTGTCAGTAGTGACCGCTTCATGGCTGGTTTGAGCGTCTCATTGTTTAATCTTGAATCTTAAACAATTTGCATCGGTACTAGCATTTGCCGCCTTAAAAAATACTATAAGCTTAGATTTAGAAGAAAAGAGTAGCTTAAAAAGTAGTGGGTGGGAAACTTATGGATGTCCCCAGTTAATTGATCTGTAACGGGTCCGGCCACTTTCCGTGATGGCCCATAGTACTGTTCTATGGAGATCTAGGCTATCAAAGAGTAAAGCTTGATGGGAAGGTGCGTCTAATGAGTATTGGTCTCAATGGACTATTATCCAACCGTTGGAGTCAAGTCCCACAGTGGTTGCGGCAGAGACTTGTAGCGTCAGTGCGAATCTGCACGTAAACCTTGTTGAAAAAAACAATATATATATATATATATATATATATATATATAACAATTATGGACGACACTGTATATTTTGTGAACGGCTATGTTCGAAGGAAACAGAGTTCCTCATTATGCCTCTTACCCAAGGCAGCAGGGTACAACACAGCAGGGTGTGCATACATTGTATAATACGCTTGTCGTAGCAAAGTGGACATACTGCTCACACGTGTGGGCACCTTTTCTATAGAAAAGGTGTAGAACTGCTTCAGCGAGTGCAGTATAAATTTGTGAAACGAGTCGCATGGCGTTGCAATGTAAGACGTGAGAGCCGTCGTACTCCCAAACGTGAGCGAGTACCAGATGCGCGTTGACGTAAGGCTTTTTGAACAACTAATCCGGTCTAATAACAATAGTAACTTTTTCACAGTTCGTCTAAATAATCTTCTTACTGGTGTGTCAATTACTCTACCTGAAGTTGCTAATGTGTGCAAAGTGGTTAACAATGCGTTCGCATGGCGAGAGTCCCGCGGCGTGCCCTTGTGTGTAAAGACTACAATGTGATTTCAACACCCATTTTTCAATAAACGAGACTTTTGATTGTATTGTATTGACTTTTGATTGTCAAAAGGCATTCTGTCTAAATATCACCTATGCAAACCGCCTAGCACGGACGACGGCCGTGAAGCGTATACAAAACGTCGCTTTCTGAGATCATTCAGCGGAAAAGCAACGTTCTCAGAACAAATCCCTCAACGGGTTATTCTATTGTTGTCATAGGTGTTCCGATTGGCCTCACTACTCAGATGAACCCCACATCCATGCGGTACTTAATCTTAGAGTTTATGTAAGCCTAGCAAGAGCTCTTGCAAGGGCAATTGCCGTAATAGTAATGTTATTTTCGCTCCGTTCACCGGAGATTTTAGCGCTGCCTTTTTGTCGTAGTAGCAATGTTAGAATATTTTGCTAGCAGACGACATGCTAAACTGATGGGTGACATGATTTAATAGGCTCCACCCCTTGTATATCACGTATTATTAAGAAATCGATATGCCATTGCTTTGGCGGCGTCTGAACCCGCTACCTAGCAACCGACTCCAAACGGCTAGAGGGATCAGGGCCAGAGCCCTCTAGTAACACGCGTACTCGTATGCTCGTAGAGGTTAGAAAAAGGACGTCGAATGCAGTACCATGAAGAAATGGTTGTGCACGTAACAATCATATATATATATATATATATATATATATATATATATATAGAAGAATAAATCGATACGAATAAAAAGGATACATTTTTTCTAAACAATGCTGCTCGTGACAGGCCAGCATTGAAAAACTGCTAGACTACTATTGGCCTAATTTGCAATAAATTTAGTATTGGTAGCTTTAATTAGTAGGAATTTGTAGTGTTGATTGGGGATCGTGCAGTACACCCACGTATATTTCGCAAGTGTGACATTTGTGTAAAAAAAGCAGATACCAGACTCTACGTCTCTCACCAGCCAGTCCAAGTCAGATTTGATCAAGCCAAGTGTTGAGGCATTAGCCACGTGAAGGCAGCACCGATCAAACGCGTCCAAGAAATGCATTAGCTTAGCTGACATCGGCTTGTCTATCCGGCGGTAGATAGAGGACCTACAAAGCGTATGTGATAATCTGCGAACACAAACATATGAGATATACAGTAGCTTCGTGTCTAAAATAATTAGTCGGTTGAACGTATGGTCGTACGCCGTATTACGCCTCCTTCAGTGGAACTTGAACAAGCTTTTGTCGTACCAAAAGGCATATAATGCTTCTGCAGTGCACGACTGTCAACCAACAATAACGGTTGAACGGTGACTGTTATTTCAACTACAACCTGTAACAGTTAATTGTGATACACTCACGTCATAAGGAAATACAACTATTGAATAATACTGGACAAAACAAACTATGTTGCGTAAGTATATATAGATTCAAGGCGAAGTCACATTATCTGTAAAATGACAGAAGTCATGTACTACAGTCGCAATAGTCGTGGTAATAAAAAAAGCACACTGAATAATATATGGGAATATATGGGATGTTAAGTTTGTCTCAAATAAGTTGTTAAGCAAAGTCTAAGTGTTATTTGTAATTTTATGTGCCCGGAGTCAGTACTAGAAATACTCACTTTTTTTTACAATGCGACTTGACCGTTTAAAACGAAACACACGTCCTCTTTCGAATTTCAGCTCTTGGGGTGTTGGGAAATAGGTCTGTAGACACTGGATTCATTCAGGCAACATGTAGGGAAAGATTGGCGTTTACTTAGTCTAGAAGTCCATATAGATTCACAAAGTACAGTGAGCTAAATGCGATCTCCGGGGAGCTAATGTGCCCGCTGCACTTTAGTGTTGCGGATCGTACAGAGGGATCTGAAATACAGTATGTTTATAAGCCATATCTAAACACAGGACACCATCATATTTACATTAGGTATAGTTTGCCTGCGTGAAATAAGTAACAATTGAACAACTCTACACGAGGCCTAAATGGCTACACTAAGTGGCTGCGTCGCTTGCCAAACAACACGTTTTAATTTTTGAAGCGTCTATGAAGTCGCTACTTCCGACCGTTTACCATAGATTGATTCAACTATCTGTGGAAATCTATCAGAATCGCTCTTTCTTTTGATGCAAAGCCCACTGTGAGAGTTTTGCGCCGCAAAAGCTCAATGATGTGTTTGGCAAACATTCTCACCTAAGCGAAGATCAGCGCAAAACTTGGAAAGGTGTGATGACATTTAATGACATGCTAGTTATCGCGAACGGTAATGCTTCTAACCAAGGATAACTGGATCTGTGTTATTGGTTGCCAATACGCACGCACTATCCGGACCAGCTGCCTGGCAATAAGCGTTCCGTTCAATATTTACAACCCTCAGATCCGAGACGTGTTGCGATATCGAGTTAATGTAGTCAGACACTTGTTCTGGGATGACCTTTTAAAAGTAATTTTCGATTTATGTAAGCAAAACGTAAACTTTATGTGAGTTGTAGGCAGGAGTTTCGAAAGGAATCGCAGGCAAATAGCAACGATATATTATAGTAAGACTATTCCACCACTGTTTAAAGGCTTTACACATTAGTCCCACGGCTTGCCACGCTACATTTTGCGATGTATGTTCTTGCATGTGGCTTCGTAAACGTTATGCAGTCTTCATAGGATAGTTACATTTTCAAAGAGCTGCGCTGTCCAAAGAGTTTAGATACGTTTTGGTGCCAGGGCGGCATTTTGCAAGAGATAGGCTGGCTGGGGTGGATCATGGGCTCCCGCTACATGTTCAGACAATATTTGCTTTCTTATGTACGCCTCGCTTTAGAGCTTTGTTAAATACTGGTAGATTCAACAAGGCAATCTGTGTAGTGCTTACTGCTAATTTTGATTCCTGGCAAATCCCGTTGTAGGCGTTTAATGCATTCAAATGATCCATCTCTGAACAAACTCCATGCAGTTATGCAAGCCTCATATTTATGGCTATACATATATGTCACCAAACCACTGTTAGATTTAAAACGCTCTAGAAAACTTGCCGTAATTTGTGGTATGAGATGGTAATCACGGACAGCGAATTAAACAACGATATGAAGGTTTATTCGGCGCACCCGAATGCCCTCAATGTCGCAGGGGTCATCCCGGTTCTCTAGACGTGTACTGAATATGGTCGTCCAATAAGGCGCGGGACATATAGCTTACCGAAGATTTCTTAGTCAGTCTTTAAAATTTGACAATTTCCTGTACTGGAGTTCGCGTTGAAGGTGCGCGTAGCTAATTATGCATCTTCCTTCGAGAGTGCAGTGTTTTACACTGTTATGTAATGGCTGGGGATGGACTCTAATCCGGCCAATATCCCCCGGAAGTGCTCGTGCAACCGCTTTGCGTCAGCTGGGCATGGCGGAAATTGCTTACCAAATTATCGAAGCCAGACGCACGGTTGTGCCTAATTAGCATGTCCAACATGGATTGTTGTTCATAAGCAAATAACAATCAATAAATCAGAGTACAGTTCATTTACGGAATTATAAAAGTTACTCTCTCACTTGCTGCGCAAACTGTTTTTCTGAAGTGATTGGCCGCGTTCTTTTTAAAATAAATCCTCAGATACTTGGTAAACGGTGAACAGGAGCGTGAGTGTTGGCCTTTAGTTACTATAAATGGGATTTCAAATAAAGTTGAACGACAACGCGTCAGTCTTTTGATGACTGCATTGAGCAAAAGCAAGATCTCAGAACAGATGATGCTTTACAATATTTGTATGTCTAAGATGGCTACTTGTAAAATATATAGCTTGTACCTGGAAAAATATTCGTCATAAGCATAGTATCCTACGTCGATGTGCAAATTTTGCCCCAAATGCATCATTCAGAGTTTGTTTTGTTTGCCGAATCAGCCTCGTAGGCAGTCCTACAGACTATAAAGGCAGCTTTAATGTTTTTATTAACAGACTACCTAAATGTGTAACAAGATAGACGAACTGCACGTATTTGACGTGCCGACTCCTGCTATTGAGTGAACAGTGGGGCATTGTGTAGCATGGTACCTATCGTACTTCATTTGACGTCGCATACATCTTCATACATTGTTCGGCTCATGGAAATCATCGATCGACTCAGAGCGTGGTGAAAGTCGTGTGCTGCAAACGTCGTTGCCGAATCCGTATTCTTCCCCGTGCTGTCCGCCAAGTATCATCTGACATCGCCCGAGTTTTGTAAATACCCAATCTACTTTTTTTTAGTTTTATCTCCTACTGCCTTATCGACGTTCTAAACAGTACTATTAAAGCACCGCGCCTGAAGTTCCACTGTCAATAAAGATCAGTGTTTGACAGTCCCAGGACAAGAGCACGAGCCTTACTTTATCTCGCAAGTTCCAGCTGCCAGGATCGATTGATTCCACCTTGCTCGTAACTTGCATCTGTAATAGCGCTTTTGCCGCATCCAAAGATAACATATGCGGGTTCATTTTTGTTGCTTTCCTAAGGATATTTTCAACATGAGCTTGGAAGCAAATCCCTGTCATCGTAATAGTAATTCCATCTATTCCAACAACGTTAGCTACTATTCATAGAGTTCGTCGCTGTAAAAATATTAATATAAGTGCTAAAAGTGATTCTGAAATCCCTTTTCAAGAAGCTGCTCCTCAATGTTGGTCCTGGGAGCTAGATTAAACGTCGCCTATAATTCCTCAACAACGCTCATATTTAGGAACCAGGGCGGTTTTTGCCATGAATCCTGTAGCAGCAGTCAGGTGGTCTTATACGCAGCTTTCGCTCTCCTAATCAACGTTGTTCTTTATTGTTCCGTTGCCCTTCAAGATACACCTAGCGGTTTTCTATTACTCCCGAAAACCGTCTGAACAATGATGTTCATTGTTATGCCCTTAGCTAGCATGGAGCAAGCATTAGCGCACCCCTTAGATATTGGCTCCGTATTAAGTCTCGTCCACCTTTCCTATTTGGTGCTTCTCTGGTCGGCTGAACTATTTCTTCAATAGAAATTGCTCGTCTCTCCTATTCTCTAGTCACATCTGTTTTTAGTTTCACGGGTTCTCACTCTACTGACTGCAAATCACTGTCATCGTAACAGAGATTACATCAGAATACCTTGAAAGTGCTGTGGTAGTTCTCCTGTTTCTATAGGGACGGACATGGGCAACCATTGGTACAGATGTTTCTCTGCCTGAACATTGTTTTGAGTATTATGCCTGCGTGAATTATTCCCTCTGTAAATACGATTTCTATCCTCGTCGTGTGTCCTTTTAATCGTTCTCTTAACGAGTATTGCTAGAGGACTTATAACAGAAACGTTTTCAACGTACTGCTTCAACAATCAGTTTGCAGTCAATGACAATGGCAGCACTCTATTACAGCTCTCTGAAAGGATTCTAACATCTAGTTTTAGCCCAGTGGCGACTCTTGCTTGGCGACTTTCGTACCGCCAAATCCGTCCTTTCCTTGAGGAGCTGATTCTTCTCCCAAAATCTTAACTTAATGAACTTAATCGATCCACAATCCTACTAAAATAGATTGCGCCGATTCCACACTTGTGACCTCAACACGGCGACTTTATACACGACGATGAACTGCGGCGGTTTGGTCGCCGCAGTCATCACCTGAATAGCAAAGAGATTTTTGCAAATAAGTCCACTTTAACTACGCTCAGTCCGGGTCTTTGTCCTATTCAGACTGTGGAAACCGTAGAAATCCTTCACTTCGAATTGCTTACGGCTCATGGCTCATGGTTATCGGCTCATGGCTCCGACAAGGTAAAAATACCCCCCCCCCCCAAGTACCTCTTCTCCTAACAGTCCTAGCTCCCATTTTAATTCCTCCCATTATTCCCGTTTGTGTATTCTTTTCTCCCCGCACCCATAACTGTTTGGGCATCCTTTTCCCTTATCCCAGAGTACTTGCATACATTTTAGTAAAACCTTATTTTGATTGTCATTGAGTGCGTGTAGTTAACAGATCTCTTGGACGCCAGTCAAGTCGAGTCGAGAGATTTTTCATGTTATTTGTTTTCTGCCTCATTTCCAGGAGATTGAAATGTCTTGTATTAAAGATTCCAGCGATTTTCGCGGCACTTCTCGAACGAAACCTGTTAAGTAACCTCAAGCACCGTAAGACTGCAATCAATTACAATTACGCTAATTTGTCTAAAAAGGCTTTGTGTCACAACTGGCCTAGACGTTTAGCAGGGGCAGGACGATTGCCCTTTTATAGGGCGGCAGTCTATACTTCTAAAGTACCCCAGGTGGGCAAAAAAGGAAAAAGATCGTTTCATACGCATCCGTAAGTAAAAAATGTTGAAATTACTCATATTTCAGTCCAGCGGGAGATCGGAGATCTGGTTATTCTTAGTGTCTCTGACCTCTGGTCTGGTGTTGCATATGAGAATCGCCACATCTATACTATAGTTTTTGGCTATCACCATCTGATCTGTTCAAATACGAACTTTCACGAAGAACACACGGAGTGCATCCCTCTTGGAAGTGCACGTACATACTCTTAAAGCTGTCTGGCCCTTACAGGGAAATCGCTGGCTCTCTTGAATGACCTGCCGAGATATTCTGTGATAACAGTACAAATAGCAATGTTATTTGCATATAGGATATATATAGGATTTCTAATGATGAGATTTATGTGAAACAGATGTGTAATGTCGCATAGGTAATCAAACAAGCAATGCTGTCTGACTGAATTTTTATTTTTTTTAGAATAGTATAGATTTAAGTAGGCTACATAGTATACATTTTACAAGTGTGATGCATCGATATACAACGTATAATTACCAACGTTCGTCTCGATACCACTTGATGGATCTGGCTTCGGTTGCCGGGTCGGTGCAAATCGTCACGCTTCAGCTTAAAAAAACTGGACACGAGAGAAAAACTATTTCGTAAAACGTCCACTTTGTTAAGCCGTATTTATCAACGCTACCGTTACGTTCCACTAGCGCCGTGTCTTGACGATTTCAAAACTGCCACTTGCGGTCAAATTCACGCTGGTCTTGCAATCTATTTATATCAGTGTTTTCGTCTGCCCAAGTAAACCAACCGGATTTTTTTCGCCCAAAAACATATGTATATCCCTCATCTCCGCGTTGTTAGATGCTTTTACATATTTGCTTAATAATTGACCATTTGTATTTAAAACCTATTCAGTCTAACACGTTGATCTAAAATATACAAGTACACGCGAAGTAAAAATAGATAAATCAATTCTTCTTGTTAGTACTAGTACATGCCTGTTCCAAGTAGATGAGTCTTTGTGACGTTAATTCCAGGCGAAAAGGAACACACGATAAGCATTCATTATTATATCTTAATTAAAACTGACAAATTTAGACCGAATATTCGCCTAATATTTCTTTATAGGGCCGTCTTCTCCGGCAAACTTATTTAAATTAATTGAGCTTGATATTTCCATAATTACACAATTCAAACAATTGTAACCATATAGGGCATTTTGCAGTGAAAGTTATTGCCCGTGTCTGCCCGCCCTTGTGAGTGTGTCAACATCCTTCATATAACATAACGGTGTTTATTAGATTTTTTTATTTTATATATATATATATATATATATATATATATATATATATATATATATATATATATATATAGCCGTCATTCAGAGATCACATTTACGAACAAGTATGCAAAACTTAATTATCCACGACCAGTACCATTTATCCAGCACCAGAGCACAGAGTGCTACTCTGGTGCTGGTAGGGTCGATCCCCTGGGATCTTCAAGGCACTTGAAAGGAAACGATTATGGGACTTAGATGCTCCTACGCAGACGGAAAAATACAGAGAGAGAAATGTCACAATTGAGACATGGAAGCCGGAGTGGGACGCCATTCCCCCGTGGGTTCTGGAGGATCCCTGCTCGTATCGCTGCCAGATAGTTAGGCATGAATAGAGAAGCCAGGAGGCGACCTCACCTGTTACCTCACCCAGATCCTCACAGGAAACGGGAACTTCAACTCGTACTTGTTCCGAATTGGAAAGGCTCCGTCGCCGACATGCGTGTTCTGTCAAGAGGTACGTAAGGACACTCCAAGTCACACACTGTTACAGTGCTCGGCCTGTGAGGCTGCGCGGTGCACAATCGACCGAAAGAAATAGAAGAATAGAAAGGAGACCCGTACCACGAGGTCAGCGATCCACCTCGGTCGAGCCTAATAGAGTTTACAGAATACAACGTCTCCAGTAAGCAGGGCTGAGACTGGAAGCAGCTACGGCAAAAAGAAGTCCTCCAGGAGAAACACGAAAAGTGCAAAGAAAGACAGACACAAATGCTGCTTCAACCCGAGAGCAACCGCAGAGACGTGCAGCCCGAAGAAAGCGGGTTTGCAGGTGTTACACAAGTGCGGCCACCTTTGGGCGACCCCAGCCAATTGATCTGAAGGGGCACTCGCCACTTCTCCTGATAGTCCATAGGAGTTTTTTTTTGAAGATGTGGGCTATCAGAAAGGGGAAATGCGTTTAGTGGGTATGGGTCTCAACGGAGTAACATCCAACCGTTGAGGTCGAGTCCCACACTGCTTAAAATATAGACTCGTAGCGATAGTGCGTAATTGCATTTAATAGCTTCTCCACAAAAAAAAAGTAATTTATCCAAACAGCGGCGTTTGCAACAACTAAAGTCGGAACACTGAAATTAGCCGTATGTATAGAGTGTAAAAGTGTAGAGCTTCGATTAAAACACCGCCTCGGATATGCGCGTCAAGCTACGAAGATCCGGCCAAAGTTCCAGTCACACTTTAAGCTTTTGAGCGTTCCAATAAATCAAAATTGACAATAAGCTAGAGAGCCAAACAAGCTGGATCGATTTCTTCAATTCTTCAGTTTAGAAAGTACACTCTAAAAACAATGCGACGTCTCTCTGAAAACACAACGACACTAGACTTGTGACGGCATTTACATGAAAGATGGGTGGTAGAAGGGCCAGCTAAATCTGGTACCTTATAACTTTAGAAATATAAGAAGGAGAAATAAAAAAAAATACGAAAAGAAACGTCAAAATAAATGATGACAGATATTCAATTATTTCTTGTAGAAAATAAGTTGTTGATATGGCCTAATATTTAATTAGTACAAATGTATATATTTATAAACAAAAAAAAACCAATCTCCTAAACGATTCCTCAAAATAACGCAAAATGCCAATCTCTATGGGTCGTCACCGTTTGAAATGGCTACGCTCCGTATATGTATTAATGTTGCCTCAAGACATGTTATTCAGTGGCAAAGGTTCGCAACATAAATGTGATGAGTTGCAGGCTTGGACCCCGCACGACGCATAGGTAGGTACGGAGTCTTGTTTAGCGTGTAAGCAAGTAATTTCTGATATAAGCACGTTTACAAATGCATATATATATATATATATATATATATACTCGACAATATGTTTTTGCCTTTTTCAATTTTTTGTTAGCATTTTTTATTTAACATACTCTCCGAGTACACTTTTCCCACTGAGATTTCAGAGCATGTATACCGCCTGAGTAGAATCATACGTCCTTAGACTGAAAATAGGCATTGACAGAAGCCTTAACCTCTTAGTTACTGAAACCACGCTTTCTACAGAGACTATTCTTTAAATTTCAGTAGAGGAACTAATCAGAGGCGGGGTCTGGAGGGGGTTGTTCAATAAGTTCAAAATAATAATTTGGCCAGCTTTGCCAACACTAGCTGTGACTTGGGTGCAAGAACACTGCCCTGATGAACAAAAATCTCAAGGCTTTTTCGACAACTTGATTAAGTTTTGCTGATAAGCGGAAACACGCGCGTCTTTTTGCTCTTGATTGAGAAAACTCGGCACACATTTTGCTCTGAGCTTTTTCATCTTTAAATTATCGTGCAGGACAGAATACACACTACCCAAACGAATTCCAAGGACTCCGCTAACACTTAATTCACTCGTCCATCTGTGGTAATGAATTTCCGCACCTTTTCTACGTTTTTTTTATTATCAAGAGCTGTTTTTAAGTGCTCGTGCAAGTTCACCAACTCACCTCAAAACTTACTAATAGAGTAATGGTCAATGCCAAAACATACCGTAGAGTCACCGGAAATTTCGTCTAAGCACAGCGTTGTTGAATTAAGATATGTTTAGTAGGAAAAAGTGAATTTGTTTAAAACATGCAGACCACACACAGGAGACTCTTGTAAAAGCGCACGCTTTGATCCCCCAGAATCCTCTAAATAAAGTAGAACTCATTTACGTGCAGACTTTCTGGCTGACCCATTAAATAGAAAAATCCATGTTATATCTTCTGTACAATATGTATATATATATATATATATATATATATATATTCGCAGCTTCAATTGATGACGGTGATGCTCGTGGCGCCGATGGATGCAGTGCAGCCAGCCGTTGAAGATACAGCTAATGATGCTCTTTGTCCGTCTGCAAATATATACATTAAGTTTGTAAGACAGCAACAACAACAACAGCAGCAGCAGCAGCAGCAACAACAACAACAGCAACAACAGCAACAGCAACAACAACAACAACAACAGCAACAACAACAACAAAATGATAACGCAATGCCGCCGAGTCGCTGAAGTCGTCGGACACTTGCAGGGTAGATGGCGAACGATCCGGGACGAACAAGCGCAGCGTTAACACTGGCACGCGGTTCGGTGCCGGGACGAGGATGGGGGGGCATCTCTTCGCTCTTCGCCGAGGTAAATGACTCGTTCCTGGCGTTCGGTGGTGCTTCGCATACGCTCACCCGAGCCGGTGTCGCCGCCGCCGCAATCGCCGCCGACGAAGATCGCCGGGTTCCCTTGCCACAGTGTGCTTTCCCCGGCTGTGGGACGTTCGCGACGGCGGCGCGTCACCACGATGGCGCGGCCAACGGCACGATCTGCGGCTGCAAACAACGTTGCTCAGAGCCGACAATCGTCGTGTCGTCGTCGTGGTCGTTGTGTTTTTCTTCTTCATCTTGGCGGTCTTGGTGTTCTTCGTAGCGATCATCAGTAGCAGGGTCACTGCCGGGTTGGCCAACGAGCTGCTGAAGGCGTCGATCTCCCTGCTGTACTCGTGAGTCGGTCAAGCAGACTCACTGGTCAAGACAGGTGCGTTGTTGTTGTTGTTACGTTGTGACGTGAGTGCTACGGTTCGTTCGTTCATCCGTCCGTCCGTCTGTCCGTTCGTCCGTGTTGTCCTTTGTTTGTTCAGTGTGAAGAAAGTCCTCCAAACCACCAGCATTACTTACCAGTAAAGTGCGCTCTGGATATACGGAAAAAATTCGCGGTAGGTTTTGTGTGCCATACGATAAACAGCAGCAGCAGCAGCAACAGCAGCATTTAGCCAGCAACGCCATCCAGCGGATCAGACACCGGCGGTGAACGCCAACGAACAGCAAACGTTTTCTCTCTTCAGTGATTAGCCATCCTCTCTTTAAGAGCCACGTTACGCAGGCGTCTGTCTACATCTTCGACCGATACAGTGAAAAGGATACTTCTATGACTACTAATAGTACTACTTCTATTACTATTACAACTACTGTTATTTGATTGTGCGTGTTGGTTCGTTAACTTGTGGACTGAATCGCAGCCAAACGCAGATTTACTCTAGAGGTCGACTTGCTGGTCGACTAAACTGGATATTTGTGGAAACGTCTCTATCATCTTGTGTGTGAGTGTGTACATATAGATAGGGAAGAGAGAGAGAAAGAAAGACAAGAAATAAACAAAACAACATCAAAACGGTAAGTAAGCACGCATCGGTGGTGGACGTCGAAACGTCGTCCTAGAGGCCAATAGAGTGGTTTGATTGCTTAGTGGGTTTCCATTCGAAATGGACATTATTGGCATCACATTACGGGTTGTTGTCTATCGTCTTAGATGCCGTCCCTCCCGGCATTAGGGCACGGCATCGGCGTAATTGGACAATCGATGCTATTTGTGTACATCGGAAAGCAAAAACAAATAGGCCATCTCGTTAGAACGTACAATGTTTTATCTGAACGAGATCGTACACGATTTGGTGAGACTAAGACAGTTTGCATTGCATCTGCCATTGCAATCAATACTGCGTTGCCCAAGAGAAGTACGAATTGAAGAGCAACTGCTGTTTTTACTACATGAAGCACGCTCTATCAACAAGTATATTCCACTGATCCCTCTACATACATATATATATATATATATATATATATATATATATAATTTACTCGACAAAACAAACAGATTTTTTTGTTTATATATATATACCCCAGGGGTATGGTGTTCCGGAACACGCCAACGGCGATTTGCTGTGGGACTCTTTCAAGGAAACTGTCCCAAGTAACTCATTCACGGCGATATAGGTGGCCACGAATCTGTGATAACGGGGTTCTTGGGGAACAAAGATATTTCCGTTAACGAAAGGCGGTGCATCTTTGTCGTGTTTTGTGGACGTTTACGAGGAGCCGATGTGGTCAGATGGTGAACACCGCGTATAAAAAACAGCTCTGTCAAGCTCTGAGAAGATCGATTGGTAAGTCCGACTGCCTTAGCAAGCGGACACAACTATTCGATTCTTAAAGAAACATTCCTCTAGTGGCTAAGCCAAGCTACAAATAAACGTATTCGAGAATATATATATATATATATATATATATACGGATGGTGTCGCAACTACTGAAATAAGTGGGCGCGCAGAAAGCTAAAGCATGGCTTTTCTATCGCAAATTCGGAAGGAGATATGAGCGAAAACTATGAACGAACCACGTACTTATTCTGCAAAGATGAATAGAATGAGCAGAATAAAGCGTATCTTACAACCATATCATATTTTGGAGAGCACGTATATTTGATGAGAAAGAAATTTGATATAGCCACAGTTAGTGAGACGTGGCTTTCTAAGTTCTCTGTTTGCGGGACAAAAATTTGAAGCGACGGTGCTTTGCACGTCGGCAGGCAAAACTGTGACTCACGCAGAGACCTAGCTCTCAATTGAGCAAAATCACGTGACATTCGTTTACACATGTGATTAAAGTCGAGGGGTTGTCGCTAGCGATAGAGTGAGTTACACTGTTGTGTTATCTGAAAATCAATTCCAAAAGCGAACATTTAATAATAGACCTGCGATAGTCCAAAAACGAATTGACTTCGTAAATTTTGCTCCGATTATGGGTTGTCGACATTTCACTTTTTCTTTTTGGCAATTGATGCGGCTTTGTACACCTATGCCACTGCGAATCGGTGAAAAACTGTACGGGTTCACCGTGCCTCTTTTGGTAACTGACTACCGAATGGTGGCCTAGAGCATATCAAACTGAACAGAATGTGCTAAACAGTGTGCTGAACTATGGCACAATGAAATCTCGATTCAATTATAAACGAGGAAAGGATGGAAGCGCAACTATGTCTCAGCTTAATCAAGAAGCGTGATGACAACTGCGATCTATAGTTATGCGAATAAGCATGACTTAATGTTCAAGAACTGTACCGGCAAAGCTGCGTGTTCCATTTATACGTTACGCAATTCAGTTGGTTTTTAACAACAAGTTTACGATATAACGATAAGTACGAACACGACTACACACATAAGCATAAATGCTTCCATGTGAGGGGCCAAGCTATATTAAGTAAGCTCTTTGCAATACTTGTCTCGTCAGTTATTAAATATTGCCCCTTGCACTGACATAAAAACAAGACTAACATCAGCTAAGTAAGCTGTGCACTAGGTTAGCTGTGTGCAGCGTATATGTGGTGGCATACAAGCGTAGCGTTGACAAAAAAAACGGTTATAATTTCAAGTATAATTATGCAAACATTTACATAGGCCCGTTAAAGAAAATTGAGAAAACGAATGCAGATAATGATGACGAAAATGCCCAACGTCACCCATCAGCTGACTTTGAAAGAGTTTCAATATAGACGAATGAATGTGTAAAAAACGTTTTGACCTTTTCTAACTTACAACGACAAACAACTTCTCATAATCAGAGTTCCCATTTTAGGTGTATATAATGAGTGTTAAATTAGTTATATATACACCGGTTGTTCTAGTCCAAAACAAAAAATTCACTATTGATCATTTGCTAACATGAGTGGGCCAGGTTCGTTAACCATCATCGCGTATATGGCGAAAATGTTCTCCTGAATGTGGTGCCACAGGCTAGCACTAGTACTGCCACTGCACGGACTGCCAGAGAGCATAGAGGTCGACAGAATGACAGGCGCCGTAGTGAGGAAGGATCTCCCTTACCGCCTGAGGTTGCTACTTACATTAGGTAACATCATGTATGTCCTGTCGCCCCTCCCCAAGTACCCTGCGTCGATGTCGGTTCTATCAAATCCTGTCCCGGTGCAGGATCGCAGCCGCCGTAGCTTTGATGTACTGTCAAACTATTAATATGAAAACTATTGATTGTTGTTACTGCTATATGATTCCGTTTAAGTTTTCTGGACCTGGTCAGAACACGCGCGATTTCGTAAATACAACCGATGAGAATCGTAGTCTATGAGATGTCGCCCATGTCGACACGAAGGTGACTTGCAAATGGTACTTGCATCCAGCTTTTCGTTTTTAAGGTCGTCTTTGCTGTTTGTATGGGTTTCTGACCTGAGCGCAAGAGAGTGAGAGAGAGAAACATGAGAAATGGAAAAGAAAGAATGTCTACAACAGAGAACTTGTAGCAAATCTAAATCTGTCAGTGCCTCTTAGAGACCACGGACGGTTTGCTCGGAGATTGGCAATTGGCGCAGAGTGATGAAAAGATGACCTTTCAGCGTCATTGAAACGTCACAGTACGAGCAAAGTGGACGTAGACGAACTGTTTGTTCTTACTATGGATAGCGGCACTGGTAAGAATCCTGATAGGAATGATAACGACGTCACCGCCGCATAGAAGTCAAGTGCAAGCAAGTCTGATAGGTGTAAAACGGGCAGCCGTCGCAGAAGCAGTTCGACCCCGAACTGTGCATCTCTGTGCGAAAACGCAAAACCGTCGAGACGAGACGAAGAGAGGTCTTTGAAGAATTGTATACTGCCCTGTTCGATTCCGTCAGCCACACCATCGGTGTGTTGTCTATCGGTGCTGTTTGACTGACTGTCTCACCGCGGTCTTAACTTATCAGACGGTTGAACAGTCGAACTCTTCGTCGGTAAATGAACGGATGGATAGATGCCTTTATCGATCGGTGTCTTTTTCGTCATTACCTGTTTTTTTTTTATCATTATCAGCCTCGTTTTCAAACCGAAGTAGGATGAGGGCGACGCGCTCTAAGGCGCAAACCGTCTGTCGCCAACAACAACAAACACAACAACAACAACAATAACAACAACAACCACATCAACAACAACAACGACAATAACAATTTTTACAAAAACAGCAACAACGAAAACTTCAACACCACAACCACTATCAATAACAACAACAACGACGACGACAATAACACTACTACAACGAACATTACGGTGACGACAACGTGGTGTTTTCATGGTGTTGCAGGGCTCGACCGTCAGCGTCAATGTTGAGCTATGCGCTGCCATCCTGGACGTTTGCTGGCTCCGGAGTGGAACCACCTCACGTCAGCAGCAACAGCAGCAGCAGCGTCTCGCCGTTCGAATGCTACGCGTCTTCATATTTAGCATATTTCGTTCCACTATAGAGGAAACCGTCTGCCGGAAAGTGTCTAACGTTTTTACTGTGGCCAGACCAGTGAGTTAGGAAAAAGGCTTTAGGAACGATCTGGCTAGATATATAGACGATTATTTGCACTCTTGTATTTGCGAAGGATGCCGTATCTTTAATCTTGACTATCAGGCACATCTTCTTAAGTGGTTTGGTTGTGTCTCTCCGAGGCAAATAGAGTTTGCATAACGCCGCAACATTAACTAGATTTCATTTGCTACTTTGTGCCTTATTCTCTTTTGTGTTGTATGTGTTAATGTCAAGAGTCATAAAACTACAATTCAAATGTTCAGACAGGTAGAAGTGGTAATAGTCGTGGTAGTCAAATGTGTACTAGCCAACAAAAAACGATGAAAAAGAAGAATAATTGTTGTTTGACGTAAACTAGTAGACTCTACATTTCTAAAAATAAATATACTATTATACGTCGCTGCTACATTAAATCGACAATAGAAGTGGCTTTTCCCCTGCACGCTGCGAGCTGAACGAGATCATCGAACTCAAAAACAATGCCTCGCGTCGATCGTCCGTGTTTATTCTGGTTTTCGCGATATCTTTCAGAACCTTATCAGCACTGACGCTGATGAAACCAAATGTCTCCATCCAATAACAACTGTCGCTTGCTCGAGTCTCGCGTACCTTCTAAATCTGCCGGGACTTTGCAGACATCTCGATTGGTATAGGCCACTGGGGTTAACCATTTTATTACAAGGGAAGGGCTCGAGAAGAAGAACGTCTATTCACAGTAATATTCCGTCGATACCATGAGGAACTATCATTACCTATTAGTACTATTCCTATGACAATTGTAGTGTGCCCTTCCTATGCATTGGCTTTCATTACATAGAACCGATCCTCGCAGCGACATTTTCCCTAGTTACAGCCAACGACATATAATGATGATTACTGTGCATGGTTAAGGTAACGACGGAAAGGAGTCACGTGTATCATATGTTACTATTAAAGGTAATAAAACTATAATAACCCTTGTGAAGCAAAACTAAACTGCACACAGCAAAGGTAGAGTCGTTACGAATCATAAAGCATTCACTCTGGGACACACGAATAATGTGTACTACGCAAGCTTTCGGAATGTCAGAAGCTTTACTTCGACATCCGATATGATGCTGAACATTTTCATATATATATATATATATATATATATATATATATATATAGTCTTAATGAGCTCTTACAAATGCGACGATATAGGAAATTGAAAGCTCAAATGTACTCGTATATATACACGAAGGCTGATTGGCAAGTTCTATTGATTTTTTATGATATTGATTTTTACCGCTAGACCGATCCCACCGAGGTCTTCCGGTTTGTATTGCTGCGCCATTCATCAGCTACACAAAGACAAACTTTCGCCAGGCAACACAAAGGCAAACTTTCGCCAGACAAGGCGTTTATTGTTTGAGTTTAATTTAAAGACGTGAGTTCGGCAATTTTTAAGGGGACGAAAATAGAAGAAGAACGAACCTGCAAAACGTTCTATGTTAAAGACCAAATCATATGTTCTAAAGTGGTGAAAATGTTACAAACTGCTTATTGTGATAAAGCAGTAGTTCCGAAACACTGTGTATGCGTGGTACCGTCCATTTTGCGACGGACGTGAGAAGACCGAAGATGTCCCCCGTCCGGGAAGGCTCTCGACGTCAATTACAGAAAAAAACGTTGGAAAGTTCGTGATATAGAAATAGAATATTGCTTAAAAATGTTTCGATATCTGTAAAAAAATTCAAAGAGTGGGAGAGAAGGTGGCACCAGTGCAATGCAGCGGGCGGGAGCTAGTTTTTAAAGAGCAAAAACACTTTCGAAGAATAAGTGATCAGAACTTTTTGATCGGCCCTCGTATATGTATATAATTATTTTTTCTTATAGTAAGATAATGATTTGTTGCTCTTTAGTATGAGAGTTACAAATGAAGGTGTACGTAAACTAGACTGGATAGGGTTCAGAAGCAGCTTCTGATATAACTTTGTTGGAGATGTTCCATAAACTTATAAACTTGGATGACACAAAACTTGGCTCGACGATTGGTCTGTGTACACGTTACGGCGTAATGACGCTACAATCCGCTAGTGTGGTACTATAATTTCCTTCACATCCGATTAAATTCTAAGCAGTAATTCGTCAGTGACTCGCAGGGTGCCATCGCTTGTACAGAACAACGATGAACTTGGACTGAGTTTCGAAATCGATTCAACAAAGTGGTCTTCAATCTTTGTTATGATGTTAACGAAATTTCAGCCCGTCACACAATGCGTAACTTTATTTGATTCAGTGTATCAACAGGCATCCCTCCCCCTTGTGTACAAATAAAGCTGCGTATATATATATATATATATATATATATATATATACAAATATAAATAAAGCGTGTGTCAAAGACCCATTTGTTGCAAATGATGGAATGACTGAACAGTGCGCAAATGATTGAGCACGTGGCCATGGTCGGGCTAGAACGGTTAGATTGGCCAATCTTCGCTGCCCCATTGGACACATTTGGACTGGAGACACAGGACAGGTCTAGACAGATAGATTCAGCGCGTTTGTACGAGTCACACGTGAACAAGACGATGACGACAACGGAATAGAATGAAGACGATAACGAACCCTTTCCCAAGGGCCCCGCCGTGGGAGACGCCAAAAACGTCCGGACGTCGCGTCGGCCTACTCCGCTTAGCGGTTTGATCACCGGTTTGATCAGTGGTCATCAGCGGCAGCGTCAGAGCGGCAGCGTCACCAGCAGCTATGGACGGCTCGCCGGCTCAGCGGCATTTTGGTCCTTCTTCTAATTGTGTACCGTTCTAATTTAGCCCTTTCGTTTTCTCCTCGTCCCGACACCACCCCTTTCCGCTACCCCATCTTCCCCCACCTCCCTCCACCTCTATGTTGTCCTCTTCCCTGCTGCTCGACGGTTCCAGCTCCGGCGGCGGCGGCGGCGGCAAATAGCGTCCGTCTTCGTTGGGCCGCAGGACCGCAATGGTGGTGGCGATGGTAGTTGTGGTAGTGGGGTAGCAGTAGTAGTAGTCGTCGTAGTAGTAGCTCTAAAGTAGTAGCGGCGACGCAACAAGCGAAATCGATTTGCGGCCAAATTCCTTATGCTTGTCGTCAAATTGTCCCTCGGCCATCAACCGACCGACCATCCGGCCAACGTGTCCTGACAACCAGCCGGTCAGTTTGCAGAGCATCGGGAGCATAGTCGTCCGAAACGTAATCGTTGACGCTTCCGCCGAGTTGCGGCCAAATGAAACAACACCAACAACGAATCCGCGACAGAAAGAGAGAGACATATAGAGAGGGAAAGCATGACGACCCCATGACAACGGTGACGAACACGGCTACCACCCCACCTCCCCCCCAACTACCCCACTCCCCCAAAGTACCCCACCCGCCACATCTTTGCCACAAGCCGGCGCTGACGGTGGTGGCGGTGGCGGCAATCTTTCGAATTATTACGATTCCTATTGCTTCTGCTGCTGCAGCTGCAGCTGCTGTTGTTGCACTTTCTCCACCGCCGGATGACCGCTTCCGCCATCAACAAATAAAAAAGAGCGCAACATCAACGCGATGACCAGGCGAGGCAGAGCTTCTCCTATGACTACGGCTTCTACAATAACAAAAACAACAACTGTACAATCTGGCCGTAGTAGCGGTGTGCAGTCGAAATACTACTTTAGTCGTCATTATTAGTTTGGTTGTTGTTGTTGTTCTTATTATTGTTGTTGTTGGTTTTTGCTGCTGCTAGAATTAATTTTTTTTAATGAGGTTGTTTATAATTTCAGACCATCCTCCGTCTCCTACGGGCTTGTTTAGAATTCGTCCTGAAGCAATATTTAAAGCACCAAGGACCGCACATGTTAAGATATCTAGGGTTTCTCGAACAGTCCTTGTGGCAGCATGGCCACTAACTCTCGGCGGTATATAGTTTATCATCCATTCTCAATGAAAATTCGGTCAACAACAGGGATCGAGCTGGCGACATTCCGGTACATAACAACCATAACTAGCGCACTAGTTCCTAAGGCTACTCGCTGCTGCTGCTGATTTTGTTGTTGCTGCTGCTGTTGTTGTTACGGCTACAACCGTTATTTGTGTTGTTCGTGCTGTTTTTGTTGTTGTAGTTGCTGTTGTCGCTGCTGCTTTCCTGTGAACAATGTCAACTTTGTTAATGTAATAACAATAGTTGAAGTGTTTATATGCGACTTTGTTACGTACAAACAACGGCTCGCAAGCACACATCCGATGCCCCCGTAGCTCAGCGCTGATTGCCGCACTTCGCGCAGTCTTGCAATTATTTGTCTACCATGCTACAGTAATTGTGACGAAGCGTACGGCCGTCACTTTGATTTCATTCGCAAAATGCGCAGATCTTGGTGGCATCACCTCAACGTTGGATCGACAGCAAAAAAGCCTTGACACTTAATACAACAGTCTGCTATAATAAATGTCAAGGCTTAAGTTGTTTGCTACAGATTTAACCGCTGCTTTTGTGGCGTTCATTCGGAACGCCATCGGACGGCGCCCAACCGTATTTTATATATATATATATATATATATATATATATAGTGTCTTGCTTGGCTCACTTCATGGCATGCTAAAGATGTAGTTGCTTGTATTTGTTGCCTGGTAAGCTGGGTAGCACGCGTTGAATATTAACATTGAGCACGTTGGCTGCATGCCTTACTTAATTTGACCGTTGTTATCAGTTACTAAAGTAAAGAATGGTTCCAATAATAAGAGTTACAATAACGATAATAACATCGACAACAACATTAGTACCAAAACAGCAAGCGCGACAACCACCAACTTGTTGTCTTGAGAATCTTAATGCCTGTTTTGAGGTAGGTCTTAAGGGTGCGTAAAGGCTGGACTTCCAGCATTGCTTAAAACTATGTAAAACGCAATAAGTTTGCCAGATACGACTCGACCGACAGACAGACCCTTCTCCGTTTGCACCATTCGCGCCAAACAAAAGTACCGTCAGGCTAGTCAGACACATCAGACTCAATAACGCAATTTGGAGAGTTCTCGTAGAAGTAAAACTATCTGACTGAAGAGGACAGTTATACACCAGGGTGAGGTGAGACCTGACTGACCATACAGTTACCTTCGAGCGCGAAACGTCTACCCTGAAATATATCAGCGAGCGTGTGACGTTTATTTACGTGTATCGCGTATGAGGATGTCCAGAATGAGTAAACGGGGGGGGCACTGAGGTTGAGAGTCGTCGGAAATCCCATGAACGGGCAAAAACTACAATTGCAAATGCAGTTTACAATAAATTACAGTATTTCTTTGTTTGTTTTACGAAGTGGGTTGGGTAGCTGGGGCAAAGGTGAGACAATCACAGAAAATCTATGTGTGCTTGTCTGATTGCCCATACCAATTGTGCTTTTGGAAGTGCTGTTGTTGTTGTTAGCAGTGTTCTCTGAGGTTGTCAGCAGACAAGCGAGTCTGGCATACGCCAGCAAAATTTCGACAAAACTTACCTACCTTGCTCTCAATTATGTGCCGGTCAGAGTTACTCAACTTGCCAAATGTTTCAACTTAAACTTGAAGTATAACATAAAAAGCGAGGTAAATGTTATATATGTATATATATATATATATATATATATATATATATATATATATATATATATATATATATATATATATATATATATGCCATTTGCGGCAATATTTTTCACTCTGCGTGGTTTGCCACGATTTGCACTTTTTGTTGAGCTGAAACGACCACAACTCTGCTGCTTGTCTCATAGTCACAGTCGGTTTATTGAAACGTTCGCTCGGCGGCACCAGACCCCACAACAACTACCGCCAGCTTGAACAACATCAACTGCCGTTTGAGCCGCTGTAACGGCAATGACAATGGCAGTCGCAACAGCGGCAGCAACAACACCAACACCAACAACAACACCTGTGAACGACTTGATGGACGTTAGCATTTTGTCCATAGTAATCAAGTCTACATCTATTTCCGCGGTCACACATAGGCTCGTACCAGTTCACTTCTTTCTCCGGCATGCGCTCTCTCTTTTCGTCTATATATGTAAACTCATCGGCATCTATTTCTTATTGCCATCAATCTCGTGGTATTTTCGCGGCGTAAATGATCGCGCTGCACTTTTCCACACACGCTAAGAGCTGTCTAGTTTAATGTATGTAAAAAAGCCTGACAGGTCGCAATATCAACTGCAAAGAGCCGCAGCAGCAACAACAGCGTCAGAATCTACAGCAGCTGCGAGATAGTGCATTACGGTCAGTCAGACCGTGTGTCCGTGCCGATTGCTGACAGACATACATATAGACAGACGTGCAGACAAATAAACAAACAGCAACTGTTTGTGAGTAGTAGATCGAGCTCAAAGGTCCGCTCAAACTCGCTCTCGCCCACCCACTCACGTGTTGGCTGGGGGAACGGGTCTAAATCCTTTCGGGGCTGACTCTCAGCCAAGATTTAACGTTCATGGGACTGCTTTTCGCATTGCTTCATAGACGGACATAGATGGGGGAACGGGTCTGGACAAAAGCGGGGGGGGGGGGGGGGGTGAGAGGCGGTTGGTCGCTCATTGATTGCTAAACGTGGCCACCAGAAGATCCTCCTAATCCAGGAGAACTTCAGAGAAAGGAGGCGTAATCGTTCACATAGTCCGTAGTAATGCGTCGGTGGAGGCGGCGGCAGCTCCGCCTCGTCGAAAGGTGGGAATAGTGTGGCATCGCGCTCGACGCATAGCCTGGCTGAGGGAAAACGGGAAGCGACCAGAATGACTGACGGGAAAATAGCTCGATTTGACACCACTCGCGAGACAGTTTTCTTTATTGTTATTAATGCTGTTGTAGTTGTTGTTGTTGCTGTTGTTTTTTTTCCGTTGTTAATGTTGCATTTTTTGTTTAATATTCTACCATGTGTTTCTGTCCCACGATAGCATGTCTCCACTTTACAATTCAGTCTTCTACGCGAACGACTCTCACCGCGTCTTGCATCCAGCGACACTGATGTTCTCTCTTCGGCAGCAAACATGCAGTGATAATAATGGAAATCTGAATAAAAACATCTTCGGCTCTACGAGCTATGTACATGTATCAATAGAATGTAGCAAAGTAAAGCGCTGTTTCACACAATAAATATATGTTAATGTGTGCATATATATATATATATATATATATATATATATATATATTCCGGAACTTGTAAACGTCACGAGTTAAAATTTATTGGTGTACATATATGTATTAACCGAGTGCTAAACTATTGCCTTGCATTTAAGAGGTTCAGGATTCATGTCCTGGACCGACCAGTCTTAAAATGGTTCTCATAGTTTCCAATTTAGAGCAAAAATACGAAACAGGGACAGATGCTTAAGGAAAGCGTTGATGCATTACCATTCCCCGGTTTTAAAAATGTGTCATGATCGACAACAACTGTTACGAACATCGGCGTGATCTCTTCTGGCAGTTGTACGAGTGTGCACTCTCGTAAGTGAATATATATATATATATATATATATATATATATATATTTACGAATATATTCAGAAACAGAAATTTAGCAGAAGTCCGATATTTTGCTTCAAGCCACCGCTTTTCATAGTACTATTATACCGCTGGTGTGCCTAGCACAAGGCTACTAGATCACTGGTCGCACCTCACAACACGCCATCGTCTGATCACTAACATTACAGGCAGTGTTTGGCAGGTACTTCACGGCGTCTGCAAAGAAAATATTTTCGGCTGTGCTCTAATACACAGACGTCGTAAATAATACGTATGGCATATTGCATCGAGCCGCGTCGGCCGCGTAGCCGAACTGCTGTGGTGCCGCAGTCGGGCCAACACGATCTATGTTTAGCGGCGCGTTTGAAAATTTTCCATCAATCGAAAGTTTAGTTTCACCTTAGTGCTGGTACTGTCTATTCATGGCCAGATGTTACCGGCGACAATAAAAAGCCTATATATATATATATACGCAAGAGTTTTAAGGCATTCAAAAAACGGTTAAATTCAGATATGCGTAGCAACATTTCCTTAGTACTTTATGAATATAAACATACATACTTGGAAAACACTACGGAAATTATATTCTAATCTGCTATGCATATTTACCTTGTATGCTAAAATTGTGTACTGGAATCCCTTGCAAAACATCGACGTGCTTGACAAATTTCAAGCTAGCTTGCTTCGGCTTTGGCGCTGACTCGCCAACGCTCCCCTACTTCAGGCAAGCTGTTAAACTAGTTGTTTCGTATTCAGAAGGTGTTTTTTTTATTACAAAAATATATGCATGCATGCTAGCTTTTGTTGTTAGGCTATAGTACCTTTATTCTCGCAAGTTTTGACATGTGAAGAAAATCGCCGCATGCACTCAACATGCAACAGAACGTGAGCTGCAGAAACGAAACGGCAATCAAAGAGTTTTTTCCGGTACAATTCTTGCGTGTCAGCGCGCAAGTCTCGGGACATCGCTTGCCATCTTTACCTCGAAGATGCACACTGCACATTCGCCCCCAGTGTATTTTTTAGTTTGTCGCTCTTTTTTGGCGTTGAGAAGCTTCGGACAGCGGAGTTTCCGTCGCTGCCCAGGCACTACTATTGGTCGGCTGTCACAGTGCCGAAGATCGGCCGGCTATCTTGATTCTTCTTCTTTTGCTTCTTCTAGCACACGATCCTCCGACTGCGACTGAGCTTCTACTGGTTAAAAATCGGAAAAAGAAGACCCTCTGATCTATTCTGATCTTCGCCGTTACGAAGACGTTCCGTCAGTCACGGGTTAGAGGGGAGGGAGGGGGGGGGGGTACGGATGTGGGCTGGTTGATCTTGCTTTAGTGGGCTTGATGGGTGGAGAGACAACAACAGCAACAACAACAACACTGGTGATAAAACCAACATCGCCAGTGACGTCAATTGAACTGTCGACAGGATTCCGCCGACTGTTTCCTATACTGCAATTGGTCTGCTGACTTCTTACTGCAGTACTAGTTTCAATAGCACTCACGCCACATGACACAACGAACCAACGACGGACTGACGGCTAGTTAACGCCCGCATGTAGTTACACAAACACACACATGGCGCCGCACTTTTGAGGGGAAAACCCTGTGGGAAAACGTCGGTGAGGGAGCACTGCCGCAAGAATGCCCATGCGCATATTACAACGCATAATACAACTACGCGCTGCTACGAACTAATACATAGTACAGCTTTAGACGGTTACTTACTCTTCATTCGTAGTGAGTCTCGACATGCCGTATGCATGTCGGGACTCAAATGCTCCAACGCTCGCCCAATACCACGACAACGATGTGTTCTACCTTCATTTTCACGGTAGACAAGGATAGAGTCCCACATCCCCACGTCATCACCACAGCTCACACCCTCAGCTTCAAGATCTAGTGTGGTTCGGACGAAATATCCGTCCAAGCTGGCTGACGAAATTACACGGATGGTAGTCATCCTATCTTTTGCATATCGTATCTGCAACATTTCTTGAGTTTGTGTCGTTTGTTTAGTATCTTTAAGAGCTTAGAAAAGGCACTAAAACATCAAGTGGGGAAAGAGTCTTGCCGGGAACGTGTTTGAGCTTGTCACTTGTACAGCGCACTGTGGCAATGCTGAAACCTCATGACTACAATGTTTGCGGGAGAAGAAAATTACATCGACCTCCACATGCGCAATCTTTTTTTTTTCAATAGACGAATGAGGATTGAAGCGCTATTCCTTGTTGTCCCCGTTGTAGTTGATTTTTCTTTTATTGAGCTTTAATGTTGTGCATGCTGCTGTTTCTGTCTTTCCATGGCTAGCTTACTGGTATTGAAGACAAGGGCTAGCGTTGCTTGCGCAAAACAGTCTTCTGTGGCATGCCATCACCATTTTCTTGTGCAAAAAAAATCGTTGACCACCTTTTCACTGTGCTCGACGAGCCTCCATATTGATGTCGGTGTAACTTCCCGTTTGTGAACGCTTCGATGCTCCTCACTGGTTTTCCGCTCGACGCTCGCGACTAAGGTTCAAAATTGCAAGCGTCTTCAACAACAACAACAACGACAACAACAACATTACAACAACTAGTACAAAGTTTACTACTACTACTACTACTATAACTCGTATCACAACTGCCATTGCGGCTATCGCTACAACTAGTAGCGTCATCATCCTCACAACGTCAGCCAAAAATCAGGCAAGCGGTATCGTAACCGTAAACCTATTCGAACTTTGAAAGCGGCCGGCTGAAAAGGGCTACACACGAAGGAGGCCAGGTCATCAAACAACCTCGTCATCATCAGCATCATCATGAGCGTCATCGTCGTCATCATAGCTATTGCTGCCGTCGTGTCGACGACCTCGCAAAGACGCACCCCCGAACGAGCGACGCGCTGCGGCGAGCTCGTTCCCCAAAAAAACATTTTGAAGACCACTTCTAGAGATCTTCGTGGCAGCACCTAAGCGACGCGCCGCCTGTTGGTACCGCTAGCTCCATCGCCATCGTCATCATCATCAGCTCATCTGTGTTTGTTTCTTTGCGTTGACTTTACGTCCAGTCCGCGTGGGATGGATAGGCGGAACGGTGGTGCAGGGGGAAGCTTAGGGTTACACTGGATTTGCTGGCGAAATCGTTGCTGAGCTGTGACGTCGATCGCGCGCAGACTATGTAGGAACGAACGAAATGAACCGCCAACGAACAAACAGGCAACGAATAAACACGGATGAGTGAGTGGCTGAATGACGATGTCGCTGTCGCGCGTCGAGAACGTCCGTTAGAAAAAGGTTCTTCTGTGTATAGGAAACAACGTAGCAGAAGATCTTCCCGCGCCGCAACAGACGACAGCCAGAAGTCTGTCTCGTCTCTCGACCACCGTGAAAAAAACGGCCGTGAAGTTCATCGCATGGAAGATCATTGCCTGGTTCTGTGGTCAGTCGTTTCCATCTTGCCTGAGACCGAGGTCGATTCGTGTCGCGGTGGAACAAGGTGGGGCCGGGAAAAACGAATTTAAGCACGCTTGCTAAACCAACCGGCTCGAAAGTGCCGCCAGTAGGCTGTCAGGTGTGTCGAAACGTGTGGATTGTTCCGTTAGGATAGATGATCCGTTGCATCGGGCCACCCGCGTTGACCATGACCTCAGGTGGTTGGATCAATCAACCTCCGCGAAAGGCGATGATCCTAGCACTAATTGTATTACGGTAGTTTGTAGTTGTTAACAACTCAACTATGCTCCTCATGGGTAGGAGATCAATCGTCATCATTGACTATTTTCTTTTTCCCTTCTTTTTCGTTTGCCGTATTCTTGAAGTCTTCGATGATAGCTAGCAAATGCTGGAGACACTGCATTTTAACGAGAAGTGGGACCGATCGAACATCGAGATGATCGCCGCATATTGGCGATAAGTTAAGCCTTGCATGGCAATCCTATTTGTGTGTGCTCTATGTAATGTTGGATTTAATTTAGGGTGCTTAGTATCTTGATCTCACAATAAAGAACAGACAGTTTTTATTTTTATTTGTAGTAAATCTCTTCCTCTAAAAAAAACTTTTCCCTGCAAGCAGGTGAGTTCTATTGTCAACGGATAGAGCAAATGTAGTATTGCGCTTGCCACTTAAATGCCTGAAACGATGCGCTTATACATGCGAAGTCGACTGCCACGGTTAGTTCTGATCTTTCAAAATGACTTCATTGTTGGCGCGTCGTTATGCTTCATGAACGCCGAGATGAACAAACCAAACGCGTATTCAATGGGCAACACATTGTATCTATCTGTTCTGTGGATAGCGGATCGTTGATGCTTCGGCGATCTCCGCGGGACAGACCATTATGACCGTTATGCATATGGCTAACTAGGATGGTGCGTGTGCACATCACAAGCACAGCAGCAGCAGCAGCAGGAACAATACAATCTTCGGGCATCGTCCTTGTCACTTTCGTTCTGGCTGCAATTTTCCAACAGAGGTTTATCTTTGTTCAAGTTTGGCTGGCTGAGATCCCGGCAGCAGACGGCACTGGTTACGTTGTGGAATCCGCCCACCCGTCAATGCAAAGAAGATCAATTGTGAAGGCGTATTGTGGCGACAATGTTGACACCTCATCACTACAATACAGCCACAAATAGCAGTAGTAGTAGTAGTAGTAGCAGTACTATTAGAAGCCTCGTCGCAGCGAAGTAAAACGAAAGTAGTTCCGATGGAAAGGGTTGTAACATATATTCAAGGAGAAAAAGTGGATCAGCCCGAAAAACAACGAAGTCTTGTCGAGTATTATATTAGACAAATTTCCGTTAGCACGAGCAACGACACCGTAGACGCTCCATTCTACCCGGGTAACGCACGTCGAAAGCTCATGTTTGTACATGAATAAACGCTAACAGACAGCACCAAAACAAAATGCTTCAACACAATCCTCAGCTCCACGCAAGCTATTCATCACTATGATATAAGTGTGCATATGCATGTACAAATGAATATATCTGCCCGGCACTATAGCTCTGCCAAGTACCTCTGCCTGTATCGATATGTGCCCTAGCATATCGCGACGTTACTGGACGTGACGATATCCACTGCCTCTATAGACCGAGCGCAATTAAAGACACATTGAAAAACTACAACAGCAGGGGCAACAGCAACAACAACAACAGCAACAACAATAACAACAGCAACAACAACAACAACAACAACAACAACAACAGTACTGTTAGAACGGAAGTCGGGGTCAACCATGCGAGTGTCGATAAGGTGTCGACGCTGCTGTCACATATCAATTGGTCGAAGTTGGTGGGTTGGCCGATCGAGCGAGACGGTCGGCGATGGACGTGTCAGCCTGTTGAGGCGTCACGCGTCGCCTGACAGGTTCTTGCCCTATCCCACTTCTCGAATGTTCGACGTGCAGTAGTAGGTCTAGACGGATGGAGAAGGTCCATCGGGGCGACGTCGACGTAATTAATTGACGGTGAAAGGTCGACGACATCCGTAACGGCCCAAACTGCATAAGAGCTAGCCACTTTAGAGACAGGCGGGGAACCTAATGGTGGTGCCGCTTCGTCGCCGGTGCGCCTGCAAGCAATCATGGATGAGCCAGCCCATACGCCCCCGTTAAACCCCATGCTCAGTTAGATCACGATAGTTGTCCTTGCAAAATCGAAGATTCTTCAAGTCGAATCGAATCGAGTCTGGAGCTGACTCGCATAACCCCTTGAGTCCGAAATATCAGCGGGGCTGTTTGGTAGAGAGATAGGGTCTATGACTTTATTGTTACGAGTCATGGGTTTGATCCCGATGCAACGCATAGTAAATAGATGCTGGGTGTTTCGTTCTTGTATAGCATAGACATCCGAGAAGAAGAAAATAACTATTTCTAATATTTTTATTCTTTGGTGAGTAGGCAATGATGATTATGCTACGCATGTAGAGGCTGGCAGATAATCACTACGACTACCGAGTGTCTGGTCTACTGTCTGCTACTTTGTGCCAGTTGATATTCGCGGTCGGCATTGACAGACACAGCAACTATTGTGTATAACGAGATATCTAGCCCGTTGACAGCGCTTGATTTATTGTTGTTTTATTTGTTGTACGTTCTTGCTATTAGGAAGACCGCCGCCAAGTCTGCTTCGCATCGTCTGTTACTGTCGTTGTTGAACGGCAGTTTTGGTGACTGAAGTGTGGCTGGAGTTCGTCGTCGTCATTCGACAATTATAGGTCTGTAGTAGACAATGGCTTACCTCCTAGAATGAATTTTTTTTAAAAGAAGGTTGTCTTTATTTCTAGACCATCTTTCGTCTCCTACGGGCTTGGTCAACTTACCGTGTGGTATATCTTCAATGCACCGAGGGACGGACATGCTGAGATATCTAGGATTTCCCCAACAGTACCTGTGGCGGCATGGCCGCTGACTCTCAGCGGCATGGTTTATCATCTATTCTCAATGAGCATCGCTCAAAGAAAATTCGATCAACAACAGAGATCGAACCGGCGACACCTCGGTAGATGACAACCATGGCTAGCGCCCCACTAGTCCCCCACTAGACAACGCCGCCACTGACTTACCTCCTTCCACACAGATAGTGGGTTCTAATGCTTTGGGATGGGCCAGCCATTTCATTCAGTCGATTACGAAATTGGCGGTGATGTTGTCCCTGGTAGGCTGAACGCTTGGCGTAACGCCTTAGATGAACGTCAACGAATGCCTTCTCATACGTGAGTGGTAGTGATCCGCCGAAGGGTTGTAATGTCATCTATGCTACTACTGCTGCTGCCCTTGCGGCTGGTGTTGCAAACACCTGCCCTGATAAGGAGCGTGTGGTTAAAAAAAATCAATAAACTGAACTAAACTGATATACCGAGAGCTCCACATGAGAGACGTGCGTGTTCAGTCCGTCACGCGCAGCGACGGCAGAAGAGCGCTTGCCAGCTGGTGCCATCCACTCGGAAGTTTGTGCAAACTACGATTTCGATCAAGAAAATCTAGTAACAGCTAGCATATTTCTGCGAAATCGCCATTCTTATTAGTGTTATCGCTATATTTGCAAGCGATTTTTGTTGTTGCTGTTGTTGTAGTTGTAGCTGCTGTTGTTGCTGATGTTGCTGTTGTTGTTGTTGTCGTCGACGGCAGTCGCGACCTTTTTCTTCGTTGTTGTTAGTGCTAGCTTTATTATTGTTAGTTAATATGTATGTTTGATGCCGATGGTTGCATGGGCGTTTAGAGTTGCTGGTCTATTGGTGGAAATTTCACGTTTTGCTACCAAGGTTGCTATTGTCAGCTGGTGTTTGTTATTGTTTCAACTTTAATCATCATAAATTGGTTGTATAGAACAATCGTTCATACATCATCTCTACATTTCTCTAAATTGTCTGCAGATTTTTAAGGCTTGTGTTTGGAATGTCATTTTGTCCAACACTAAATCGTCTACTACACTATGCGTTCGCGGCACAATTCCAGTGCAAGCGCCGCAGATACCATAATTGGCAAGCCCAATGTGCGCTTAATAAAGTAAGATTTTCTTACGAAGTAAGAAGGTCTAACTATGTGCAATAAGAAGCATTGCTTGAGGACCACTTTATTTTAAATATGTTTAGCGCGATTTTTAATTCTATGTCAGTAATGTCTTCCACTAGACTCATGGTCGATGTGGTCTAGCTACGCAATTATTCCATATGTCTGCTGAATTACAGCAGGGACGTCACTGTTATCCCTAGATAGCAAGAATAATTACCGAGCTCAATATTTACTCCCTCGATCATAGTGCACCGATGAGCTGCGGGCACCGATCGGTTTCGGCTAAATCGCAATACTTTTTTTTATCGCAAAACAAAAGTACTAAACAATCAGTATCGCATGCAGTTTTGGGCGAGGCGATGTTGATTTTCAATTAGTTTTCTTAGCATCAGTCTAAAACTTCCTGTAGATAAAACTGCAGGTGGTTTCGTGTCTTTGCGAGAACAATTAAGTCGTCGGCATAAAATGCGTGTGTCGGGTGTTTTTACGATACGCTTATCGTAAAAATAGTACGTGGTCACGCCGTTGTTTTTATGATTGTTGGTGTTTTGTGATTGCTGTAGCTGTTGTTAATGCTTCCAATCGATGACACGTTCTACACTTGTTTCAACTCTAAATAAGTTCATCGTTTATTTTCACCGAGAAGACATTCGGAACTTTAAGTTCCGTGAATTTCGGCCATTTGGAGCCGCATCTGCGGTCTGAATCGTGTCGTCGGGTGAATGTCCCTAAAAATGTCACGAAATATTTGTTTTTGTCTGCATGCAACAGCGTTTGACCAAGCGGCATTAGTTGTTTCCAATTTAATCAAAGTACATTAAGTTTGGCTGACGAAGCGTTTCTGCAGTTCAGCAGATTCCGTCTGCTAAAGTGTGTCTAGTTTTCAAGACAAATTAAGTTGTTATGTACGCGGAACCTCCTGTCGCGTGCTACAAAGTGCTACAAACTAGATTATACGGCCGCAAACTGCTGCAACGACCTTTCTTGCAAACATTATGGTCAGCCTGGGCACATGTCAACCGCCACATATCAGCATGCGATAAAATGTGTTAGCTGCAGGGAGCCCACTCTCCATACGTCAAGCTTTCTACTATGTCATCTTCGAGCGTGTAAGACGAGAAACGCTAATGTGGGTCAAGGTCTAAGATATCTCACTCCATCGATGGCTTTGAAGCCTGGCAGCCTGCAACTTGGCGAAGCTCGGTAGTGAGGTCGGTATTCAGGTGTGCTTCACTTGCGAGTCCTCTCCTCACGTACTCCAACAGTTTTGACAAAAATGTCCACGCGGAGCGCTTGCATGTTAAAAATGTACGGACTTTGATTAAATCTTGCTTTTTTTTTATACAACAACGGTCTCTTTGACGAACTTTCCTTGCTTGAAATTACGGTGAAGAATATCTTCAATGCACAGAAGGCCGGACATGTTGAGATATCTAGCTTTTCCCGAACAGCATGTTTTCAGTGGCAGCATGACCGCTGACTCTCGGCTGTGTAGTTTACTATCTATTCTCAACAAGCATCGCTCAAGGAAAGTTCGATCAACAACAAGGATCAAGCCGGTGGATGAAAACCGTAGCTAGCGCTGCCACGTATGCAGTCAGGGGCTGGAGCTTGCTTTCAGGCCCTGCTGCCTTATTCACGAATTCGTTTAGATAACGAGACGGTCCGCATCAATGCCAGTTTAAAGATAAGAAAAATGTCCGCTTAGTTGTAGCTGCCGTGCAGGCAGCTTCGAGTGCCTCACTCACACTAAGTCACACAAGTCCGCCGTATTTTCGTGTATATTAGAACCGCCAAGTCTCTCTAGAGACGGCGGAGTATTCTATTATTTTGTATTTATTATTTAATTTTATTACGCCGCATTTAGGTTTAGGTAACACACAAACCCGCAAGTCGAATTTGTCGCAACATTAGACTGCGTGGGAACGATTGGCGTTAGTCTGCCGGCCTACCCACTAAATCATACGTTTATCCGTCCTAAATGTGGCCTGGGACTTGTTACGACTAACTGCGTTAGAGCCGCAGACTTTTATTTGTAGCGCTTTTTTCATTAAAAACTAATAGTAGTACTCAATCGCTTGCCTGTTGATCATTTTCTAGTTGAAAACTTGTACCAAAAATAAATTCGATGACGTACCTCAAAAAATCTCTTTGTGCGCGAATTAATGAGATGTCTTGCTGGATATATGCTACACAATGAGTAACAAGTTGAGTGTCATTAGGATGTGACCCCATCATAGGTAAACGATGCGCTCGTTCCAAGCTCTCTTACCATTGGTTAGACGGCACGACTGTTTGACAAATCGTAGTACTGCATAAAAAATTAGATGCCATATGTATGCCTCCTATGTGCTTAGAGTTGTAATAAACGCACAAAAAACGTGCATTTTTTGCTTGTTTGCACGGCGGTATTGACGCCGCGTTGCTACTAAGAAACAGCATCAAGTGCGACCGAACATAGTGGACGTGTTCCACGTATGTATGTTTGTCTGAGCGTACGCATAGAAATATATGTACACATATTTATAAATACAATATTACCAACCCTTTGAGATTGCCGTCAGCCGGACTGCTACTGGACGGCGCCGACACAGACACCAACCTATCGAATAGTCTACGCCTGTTGAAACAAAAAAAAAGCGTAAGATCGCCCTGCTCAATGCGAGCCTGAGTCTTGCCTTTCATCGGCTCAATGGTTTGATTATCTGATATATATACAACAACAACACACATATATTTCCCCTGAGCTAGATATACATCATTCACACACAACCGTTTTGAGGAGACTACAAAAAATCTCCGCTACGGGTAGTTTGTCGGATGTAGACAACTGCTACAACCACTTCAAGTTTTTATTACCTTGGTTCAGCCACTGAGACGGACTGACGTGTGCTCAGTGCCATGATGGTTTTGCACGCACTGCCGCGTCAATTAAAGAGGACACATAACTGACCTGCTGCTCTTAAGCGTCATGCAACCAACCACGCCGAACAATCCATTCGCGCCCTTAGAGCTGATATCTTACTTGAGATTATGACAGTTTTTACGTCAGAGACTGTCACTCGATATACAAAAGGAAAATGCCACATCTGTTAAGGGAAGAGTATTGAATTGGATTAACCTCAGCTTAAAACAACATGCTGTCAGACTTTTGCCAGGAGACAATTGTCTACTATATATATATATATATATATATCTCCAGTTCCCTCTACGAATGGCTAGCAAATACACAAGATATATATATATATATATATATATATATATATATATATATAGCAACAAAGAACGTGATGGGAACGAAACGTATATAGTAGTGGTGGTGGTAGACCAACAAAGTGCAGTGTGCTCTAAGTTGGGGCTGGGTAATCGGACCAGTCTCGTACCAAGCTGGCTTTCCATCTGTTTAAACCCAGCCTACTACCGGTAGCCAATCTCTGGTTGCTAAAGCTGTTGTTGGTACCTTTGGCCACGCAGGCAGAGCAGCGTTAGTTCGTCTATCCGTCTATCCGTATATATCCGTCCATCCGTCCGTCTGTCCGGCCGCGGATTGTTTCCAGAAGCTTCGTGGCGGCGAACCGGTCGAATCGCAATAATATATGAGCAGTAAGTAATGAAGCGTGGTAATGAAACGAAACGGGCTGGCATGTTATAATTCGTCGCTTCCGCTTGGACCGGCCACACAGGTTGGTGGCAACGAGCTTCTGGTAGCCGGTAGCTGGTAGCAGCCGGTAAGTGTACAGCGGTCCTCGCTGGGTTCGCTGACTGGGTGGTTGACTGGATTGTTTGAGACCGAGACCGAGAAGAGATTGAGACGCACAAGCCTGAACAAAAGAGCGTGCTCGAGCGTCTCTTGTTCATCCGCGTCGGTTCTCCAATCGGTCTGCCGGCCTTTGCCGTTCCGACTTGCTACCGATCGACCGTCGTGTCAGCAGCCCCGCCACCGCTGCCATAACAAGTAAACACGATCGGCTTAGGTTTCTTGATGACTAACAATGTCTGTGATGATGTAAGTTGTTATACAGAGCATAATACGGTGTGTTTTTTACTTGTAATTTCAATAATCATTACAGTAATGGCAGTATCAGTTGATGTGTAGTAGTAATATAATGACGACTTATCGTCAGCATTTGCTTAGTTATTTAGTGATTGCTTCGAATTTTTTTTTCACTCATTTAACACATGTTAGTTCGTCTTATCTTTTATTATTTTTATTATTATTGCTTCGAATTGTAATAATAATAATAATAATGGTTTATCATTTCCAATATGAACATTTATCACAATTACTAATATATTAATTATATAACATCTACGATATTGCTTAAATTATTATTACTGTCTGAGTGTCGGTGACCACTCAACATCACCTTGGCGTTGCCTCTCTGTAGTTCTAATGACACCATCTGTAACAGGAACGCGCTCGATCTTGGTTCCGCTGTGGCCTCAATGAGCTTCTTCCCAAACTCTTTTGTCAGTATGAGTGCAACCTTGCTCCAAACGCCAGATGACTCGAGACCGAACGCCATTACAACGTAGCTCTCAAGAAAATGCGCGTAAAGACCTCGTTTATGCATCTCCCGTTGGTGAATGATGTGGCCGACGCCCGCGCTGGCTAGTGCACTTTAGCTGAGGGCGGCTAATACCCGGTTGATAAGGCTATCCGATCAACGCCTGTCGTATAATAATATTAACAGTATTTTTACAAAGAAGCTATATAAGTTGTTAGAACAGTGTCTTTAATAGCTTTACAAATGACCGATAGTACCGACGGCCACAACGCCATCGCTATCAAACTTACGCTGTTCCAAATAGCGCATTTAATATAATATACTTTGTAGGAATATCATTATTTCTTGCAGTAATTGTTAAGGTTAGTGCTGTTGTTGTTGCTGTTATACTAATAGTAAAATAGCGCGTATGAAAAATCAAGGATAACAATACAGTTCAATATAGCGCTTGTGTTGGCGTGAACGCCGTAAACCGGCGTTTACTAGGTTATTAAGCGTTACTTTAAGCCGGCCAGACGATGACGCGAACGCGCGGCGCTTTTGCCGAGCTAAACAGCCTTTAACTCGTATAAATGAATAAACGAATATAACGAACGTAAAAAATATAATGAATAAAACGAAAGTGGTGCTACCACCGGCGAGAAACTTCGACGCTTAACTCGTAAACGTTAAAAAAATCGATGGTAGAAAAAAGCGTCACCGGCCGCGCTGGAAAAGAGCGGCCAAGCTAAGCGGGTCTGGCCGTAGCACCAAAGTGTTGCTCAACAAATGAAGAAACTTAGGAGAACGATCCGCAGATACGATGAGACCAAACATCGACGCATGTTTGAGCCCCCCTAATAGCGTAGGTAACTTTCGCCATTTCTGCAGGTAATCGTCGAACATCTATGCGTATAGTGGAATAATTTAGATTTTGTGTTAGAATACAAGCGCAACGAAGGGTCAGCGAGAGAGAGAGCACCTTATCGGTCGATTTCTCGGTTAGGAGTCGGCGGGAAACAAGTAATAGGGAATGATTTACCATATGACGCTCTGCAAAGACAGCAGAATATCACAACTATAGCCAGGAGTCACGGGTGAGGTAGCCTGGTTTACCATACTGTTAATATATATATATATATATATATATATATATATATATATTTTTTTTTTTTTTTTTTTTATGTGGGCTTGGGTGTATGGGCAAGAGCGCCGAGGGCCTTATTGTTCGAGCTAAAAAAGGCCTGCAAATGAACGCAAGAAAACGATTTCGGGCTGATAAGATATAACGCTTAATGTGGATCACCGTGTGTTTAGAATAAGATAGTAACAATATTAACAAATAATAATGATGGTAATAATAATATATTCTAAATACAATTTTATTATCAATATGTACATGTAACACAATGCTAATTTATTATAATAATAATAATAATAATAATAATATAAGGTTGCCAAGGTAAAGTAAACATTTTTTTAGAGTTAATTATTGACGTGTACGTCTGTCTAACCTTCTTGTCGTATATAGACCACACCTTATCGCAGTGGGAGAGTGATGAAAGAAAGAACGTTTCTAGAGGTTCCACTATCACGTAATGCCGTTTCAGCTGTTGATATCATCATTAGCAGCAAAATATAAAAGTGGCAATAAGACACAATCGAAACGGTAAAAGAATCCGTATTACATCGTTCGCTGAGACGAAAACCTTAGAAAGAGGTTAGCACACACAGAACCGTAATTGCGATTGTGTGCGTATTCGAGGTTAGGTGAGCAGAGACAGGAGGTGGACAAGCTAGGTTGCTACAGTACATTTACTTTTGTGCTCACGACGTACAAGTAAACAGATATGTATCGAATCGTATACTGAGCGAATGCCGGAGTACTTCGAGCAGCGATAGCCGAGGTCCTCTCGAAGTTCGATAAAGCCTATGTCGGGAAGGCCAGCTTCTACTAACACCATGACGCCGAGGTTTCGCAGCCACGCAACACGAGATACGAACGGTATCCGACCTCGTCTTTGATGCGTCGAATGTACGTATGTATGTTAGCAGGCGATGCCATGAGTTGCCAGTGGTGAGCGCAGTCGTTTAAGTTGAGTGTCCTGGTAGATTCGCTATAGCGTATCGTCTTGACCCGTTCCAGCTTGACTAACGAAGTAGGCAAGCGAGCCCTGGCGTATCGTCGACACGATGAGGCAAATTATAGGTAAGCGATTAGGAAGCTCCGGAAATAAGGATAAAAACAGGAGGGTACCCGGAAAGTCTGCTAAGCCAAACTCGTCACTGAAGTGGAATAGTGACCACACAGCGCAATATATAATGACGACGAAGACGACGACAACAACAACAATAACAATAACAATGATAATGGCGATGGCTTCATGTTGATGATTGTAATGGCAAGCGTACAAGGTCCACAATGATAAAAAAAAAAACTGCGACGACTCAACGTTAGACCAATGCCTCGGTTTGGTACGACAATAAAGAACAATTTCTAAATTTCTTCAACGGGTTTGAAGCCATCGGCAACGATTGTTGTTATTGTTATTATTATGCCCCGATCGCATTGCATAAGGCATTACACACACTCTTTCTCTCCCACACACACACTCTCTGGCCATTGTGCTGCACGTCTGTCATACTTCCTAAGCTTTGTGTGCATATATATATATACATACATATATATGCATATCATCGGTATTTGTGCCTTGTAGCTATGCTTTATTGTGAATCTTCGACCACCTCGACGACAGGTAGTATTATAATAGATCGATAGCGGTCAGCAAGCTGGTGAATGGACGAAGTAAAGTCAAGTTGGCATAGCGGGAGGGTGTGTAAGGAAGGAAGGGGTGAATGAGCTTCAGTGAGGTTTCGCCACGACCATCACATATCCGGAAAGCGTAGGGAGGCTGGCAAAGAAATTGTTGTTGTTGTTAGTAAACGCTGGCAAACCAAAGCAGAGAGCCTAACCGTGACTTGGTTAGGTGTCGCGTTGGGCGATCTGATCGGTGCAGTCAACAAATAATGCAAGCCCTAGAGCCTCCGCATAGCTTACTGATAAGTTATGTGTGCATATATATATATTTATATATATATATATATATATATATATAAGAGAGAGAGAGAGAGAGAAAGGGGGGCACATGTACGTATGCATATAAATCTATACCAAAGCTATACTGCGTGCATAACAAAATACGGATCACAGGAAGGAAGGAGAAGGTCTATATGTTGGCGATTGCATACACCTCTCTATCCAGCAGCAAACGAGAACGCCGTTTCTCGGGCGAAGCTGTCAAATACAGCAGCACCGGCGCGACACATTAGACCTTTTCGAAGCGATCATTTGCCAGCTGCAAAATCAGGTTAAAGTTAACCTATATATATATATATCGGTATTTCTTGCCCGCTGTTTTTTGCTGTTCTCTTGTTTGCATGGTGATGATGATAGCGTAAGTTAACGACGTCGGTGCAGGAAAAGTGAAAGGAACCAGATGATGGCAGAGTATGAGAGAGCAGGTGGTGAGAGTTTAAACTGGAATAGACAAGCAGGTTATCTCTCGGCGAGATCCACGACCCAACGTTGAAGATGGCTCATGCCCATGATCTGCCCGCTCGTTCCAGCCGCCGTGATTATGAGACGAATGATGAACGAAGCAAGAAACTGTCTTCCGCCCGCTTTCTAGATCAACCGATTGTGTGTAACGGTTGTGGTTATTGCTGCTGTTGTTGTCGTCGTCGTTGTCGTGGTTTTTGTTCTTGTTGCTGTGGTTATTGGTATGATTGTCATATTTGCTGTTGCTGCTGCTGCTGCTGCTGTTGTCGGGACAACAATTTTTCGTCCTCCTACAGCTTTCGCAGCTGTCGAAGTTGGCGTCGGTCAGGTCAACCTGTTGTTGTTGACGAGGGCAACGCCGCAACTTCTCGTGAAGTGAGTTCCTCTCCTTCACCTTATCTCTTCTTTTCCACACGCAATATATTTTTCTCTCATAGACACATGCACACACATTCTCTTTCTTTCTTTGCGTCTTTCTCTTCGCGTCTTGTCTTTGAGTAAACGAGAAATCTGTGAATATATCACGGCACTCTGTAGCCGACGATCTGCGACGGCGAATATAAAGTTGTAATAAGTTGGCTATATATAATATATATATATATATATATATATATATATATGTGTTGTCGAGCAGGTCTGCACGTGATATAGCCAGCAGACAACCTGCTTGCCTGGAGTAGTTCACTTGTACAAACCGGTTAGGAGTCGACATTGACGCTGTTGCAGCAGCAACAGCAGCAGCAGCCGTTGGCATGCAAAAACAAATAAACATAAGTGGAGGTGGTTCACCTTTACTTTTGGTATCGTTGTTGCTGTTGTCACTGTTTTTTGCTGCCGTTGTGGTTATTGTTACTGCTGGTGCGGCTGCTGCCGTCCTGTTGTTGTTTTGTTGCATCTGGAGTTGTTGTTGTTGTTGTTGTTGTTGTGGTGATCGTCGCGGTTTTTCCACAGCCGCCGCTGTGACGGGTCTTGCTGACCCTGTCGTAGACTTTTGCTTTTCATGTCGAGTTATTTTCGCATCGCCGGAATTTAGCTAAGGTATGTGTTGTTATTGCTGTCACTCTCACCTATGCTGTCGTTATTATTATTATTATTATTATTATTATTATTTTCCTTTATTTTTCATATATACATGTGAATGTTTAAATCTACGGTGCCGATGGCTCACTCTTCATCTATCACTCGTGTCCGAGTGGGAGTCTTGCCCGACCCCTGACGCGAAAACGCATTATTATTATTATTATTATTATTATTATTATTATTATTATTATTATTATTATTATTATTATTATTATTATTATTATCATCATCATCATCATCATCATCATTATTATTGTGCTGCTGCTGTTGTGTTGGTAATAATTGCGCAGCTGGTGAGAGTTTAGGGTCGACGCGGCGTCTCGTGTGTCCGTATTCTGCTTCAGCTGATACGATTACGGCGGTGTCACTGACAACCACGCGACAACCAACCAACTGACCGACCAACCGTCCACCAATCACATCACACCCAGCACATACCCAGCCACATAACACGTGCGAATAACAGCAGCAGCAGCAGCAGCTGCACCACCGAACTGCAGACAGAGTTGTTGCAGCAGCAGCACCACCACCACCTCAGATCGAACAGCAACGCTTGCGGATGCTCATAACGCTTGGCGGGATGTGACGGCGGCTACGAAAATCCAGCCAAATGTCAGTCATGGGCAGCCAGCAAGCGAATTGCAACCGCTCAAGACGGTTGAGACACGGCGCCCAGCCAGCGGGCGGTGACTCGACCGCCGACTCGAACGGACGGACGGACGGACGAACGGACGAATTCTCCTCGTCACGTTTGCGATCGTTTGACGTTCTGCCGCAACGGTTAGCAGGCATACTATCGAGGAATACTAGTAAAACGAGTATAGGTCGCAATTTCATGTTAAAGTCTTGCTGCGGCGTACTTGCTGTCGTCGTCGTCGTCGTCGTCGCCGCCGGCGGCTAGAAGGTTAATCTCATCGTATCAGGCAAAAGTCGCCATAGAACTGGTTTAATACCAGTCGTAATAGTTGTAGTAGTAGTAATAGTAGTAGTAATAGTAATAGTGTCGAGCCCGGTGGCGTGATGGCTTAAGTCTACGCCTTGCGACCGGAGGAGACACCAGATAGATGCGCGGGTTCGAGCCCCACCGTTGCACCGATTTGTATTTGTGGGGGGCGGTCTATGAAGCAATCTGTGAAAAACAGTTCCGTGGACGTTAAATCTTGGCTGCCCGAAAGGTCAGCCCAAAAACTTTACTTTTAGTAATAGTAACTCAGTGATGTAAAACGAACATGTACCACTGGAAATTGTTATATCAATATAGTAGTAGTAATAGTGCAGGTAATGATGTAGTCCCGCCAGTAGTAATAGTAATTGTACAGGTAATGATGAGTCAAGCCCGGTGGCATGGTGGGTGCATTCGTCTGCGCCTCGCGACCGGAGGAGACACATGGGTGCGCGGGTTCGAGCCCCACCGTTACACCGATTTGTATTTGTGGGAGTCCGTCTCTGAAGCAATGCGAAAAAGCAGCCCCTTGGACGTTAAATCTTGCCTGAGGGTCAGCCCGAAAAGCTTTACTTAGTAATAGTAGTAATAGTACAGGTAATGATAATACTAGTAGTGACAGGTTATTTGTTGTCCATCATAACAGAGCGCAATTTAGGTGGTTGTTATGCGTTTATGGCGGCGCTAACGTTCGGATAGCATTACTCATACATGGCCGGTCACTGTCAAGACGTTACTTGTGTTCACTAGAAGAAGGTCGTACAGCGTTACCAACGGCGCCGAAAACGAACGCAAATTCTTCTCTTCACTACGCCACCAGTGGGGGGGGGGGGAGAATTGCGTTGTGGTGCTGTGACATACATTCAGGCGTTCTTCAACGGGTCTGTCGGTCAGATTGCTGCTATACAATGCTGGTACAGCCCTCTGCCGCTGCTGCCGCTTCTGCATTGCAGTTCACACTGAGAAAAAGTGGAAAAAAGCCGACTAACACCGACTAACACACTACCGCCTTCTCTATTGGGTGCCACGAGAGGTCAGAGAAGTATATTTTTAACGTTTCGTTATTTTTTGTTTGCTTGTTTGCTGTTATTATTATTGTTGCTGTTGTTGTTGTTATTACGATTCGCCATCATGCTGTTTCTTGGGACCGGTAATTATTAATCGTTGTTATCACAACTTTTACTACTGCTGCTGCTACTACTACTACTACAACTAGTACTTCTACATACGATTACAACGTCAATCATACTGGTCGTATATGAATGGGGTGGTTTTTGTACCACTACTATTTTGGGGCCCCATTATGCTTAAGCCCGTACGATGGCAGCACGCTGTGCATTAACGCGTCGCAATGTTGTGTTTCTTTACCGTCGTTGTATGCTCCGTCTTTGCATTTGTTGTGCTTGCTGTTGTTGTTGCTGCTGCTGTCATTGCTGCTATATGACCCTTCGACGTCGGCGTTGTTGCTTTTGTTGATTGCATTGTTGTTATTGGTGGCATGTTGTTGTTGTTGTCGTTAGAACTTGTAAAACAAGTTGACAGCTGTTAAGATTTTCGCCTCGATCAGTGAGATGATATTACATCAACAAGACGGCTGCCTCCGGCTTTGAGGCCGACGTACATAGATATTTTTAACATTGTTTTTTTTGTCGATACGGTACAGTCCGTTACATTGGTGTGCCAGGTTTATATATTTATATATATATATATTTGTTTGTTGTCATTTGTTACTATCGTTCTAAATACCACTGTATATATATATATATATATATATATATATATATATATATATATATTAATGCGACGAATACCGGCTGCTGTGGTACCAGTAAATTTGATGACGTTCAGCGTAGATTGATTTGCTTTACTTCTCCTTCCGAAGCGATCGACGTTAACCCCTCTCGATTGTTATCGTCGCCGACCTCGTCCCCTATTTTCGTTTGTCACGAAGTATCGATTAGCTGGCACTTTCGTTTTTGTCGTGCTTTCCCTGTCCTATTTTGCATGTTGATTTAGCTTGGACGCTGAAGACGGCACAAACGCGCGTACGTGGAACGCTCGTGCCGACCCAGCACACACACACAGACACTTCTCGAAGATAATTCGTTTTTACGTGTGGAATTTCTCGTTTTGCCTATATTCTGGTTGGTTCTGATTGCGGGCTAGAGTTCTGCTATTTTCTGTTGGTGCTTTTTCTCCACTTTATCCATATTGCTACCCCTTCCTCCCCTTCTCTCCTTCGCCTGCCGGTATTCCTTTATTTCTTCTATCTCTTCTCCTTGTCACTCTTTTCTACACTCTTTCTTCTGAACGAGTTCGGGTTTGCGCTCCGACATTTCAATGCCATTCGCGTTCTATTCATGAGTACGCCAACACATCAATGGCGACGTTTAAATCGCGCTGCTAAACGTGTCAGTCGATTGGCTTTTTCATCATGTTCAGTAATCATATGACTCAGTTTCAATAATCATATGACACAGTTTCAACAATCATTTGACTCAGTTTCAATAATCGTCTGTCTGCGTTCGTCGTTCCTGTTGTCGTGGCTTGTCGAAGGATCGGGGGTCCATCCATTTGTTTGTTGGAAAACGCGGCTTGGTAATCCGTTTCTATTCGATTCAGCGAGCGAACATTCCGTTTGGACTCTGTAGTGAGACACTATGGCGGGAAAAATGCGGCTTCACCTTCGACCAACCCGCCGCGTGCTTCAGATGTCGAACGCGATCGTGGCTCAGGCTCACTCAAGAAGCGCGTCCACATCGTTGTGCGATGACAACACGCAGAGAGCGCTACAGACAATGTCGAAGAAGTGCCATGTAATTGCGAGTCTGACGAGCGGGTGGGGAGAACGAAGCGTGGGCTAAGCTCAAACCCCACCTGGGACTTAACCCGCGCTTCGCCCTTCGCTAAGTCGAACGTTGTTGTTGATGTGATTGACAACGTTGTTGTTGATGTGATCAACAACGCTGTTGTTGATGCGGCAAACGTGAGAATCTCACATTTGCCGCCGCTGCTAGCTACCACCGACACAGGTGCATGGGCTATTCCTCTGAATCCTCCCATATAAAAAAAAGAGATACAAGACTGATAGCCTGTTTGGGAACTTTCGTGCCGATTTAACTGTGGTCGTGAAAGTCTATTCTGATCAAATGTCATTGGCTTCGACGGACAGTGTTTGAATTGTCTGTGCAGAGATAAAAACGTAGCTTTAACATAATTCTTCCCCCCTCTCTCTCTCTCTCTCTCTCTCTATATATATATATATATATATATATATATATATAACTATATACCAAGCAAGATCCCTCTTTAATATGCAAACACGACCTCAGAAGTGATATGCAGATAGGAACTATTCAATAGAAAACCAAGTAAACTTAAGGCTTAGTTCTCCAAACAAGTTCTTTCTTAGACGAATCGCGCTTGACCTATAGCAATTTGTAGCAAACTCATTTAGTCTAATTCAGTGCTCATAGTGTAGTGATGTGTTTGTGTAATTCTACTATGAAAATCCTATATTTTCACTTGAGGCTGTCATAACTGGCATTATATTTCTTATTCGTCGAATATATATATATATATATATATACTTTGTACGGAGCTGTACGAATCAATATCGTATTCGTGGCATAGGAAAAGTACAAATATTCGTACTCTTAATAGGACGCTTAATATGACGCTGCTACTGTGGTCTGCTGACCACGACAGCATCGGTCGCACAGAAAAGCGGTGTAGTGGCGGGCGACGACGAACAGAACTGAACGAGATGTGTGAATACTGTAGTTAGCAAGCGACGGACCGCGACTCGTTGAATAAATGAGGTGTCACTGCTGGCTGGACAAAGTCCGAGAAGAGATATTCTTCTTCTTCTTCTTCGAATTCCTCATCTTCTCCCTGATCCTTTCCTGCGTTTTCTTTTCTCTTTCCCCACATCTTCCTCATCATCATCACCATCATCATCATTTTCTTCTTCTTTTGTACCTGTTGTCTTCGTCCGTGAGTGAATAAAGGAACGGACGGCTTGTTCGTTGTTGGTCTACCGGTCAGAACTGAAGGGCAGAACATTGAAGGCGGCAGGAAGCTTCGCCACAGAATGTACGAAGCTGCTCGCCACACAACAACAACAACAACAAACAGAAACAACGATAACAACAACAACGATAACAACAACAACAACAACAACATTAACAACAACAACAACAACATTAACAACAATAACAACTCGGGCGACTCGCAACGACACAGACGAAAACGAGCCGCAGCTTGTAGTTGTTGGTGGGCAGCGGAGCCGATGGTGGACACACTCAAGTCATAAATTAGTTAGCAAATGGAGCTGGAGATGAAGAAAACGTGCATAACTAAATGTATAGAGTGAAGCGTGATGCGAGAATGCGAGAGAGAGAACATTATTGCCACTGGCGTCGCTGCTGTTACTCCAGCTGCGCGCACTTTGCTGCGACTACGCCGCAGCAAAGTGCAAGACGCCCCCGCCGACGACGACGACGACAAAAACAATGACGACAACAACATCAACAATACCAAAAACAACAAAAACAACAACAACAACATTACCAACAACAACGGCAAAAAAAGACCAAGCTGAAACGTCGTCATCGTCTGCCACGTTTTTGGTTTCGTGTCGACCGGACGATCATTGCCGTGGTCGTCGTCGGCGTCGTCGTTGTCGGCGTCGTCGGTAGTCTAACAACGGACAATATTCAAATTGAATCTCCAACTCGCCAAGCGTTCTTTGCGTTTGCGACCGTTTGCGCTCTGACTAGGGCGGCGGCAGCGGCGGCGACGGATCGACTTCTACGACGACGGCGCCGGAGACACAGAAAACAGCGGCACTTTGTTAAAAGGCATCGTCAGTCACTGGCAGTTGTCGCCTAACTCAGCGGTGCTCGACTACCTGATCAGGCTAACACTGACTGACCACGGGAATAGCGGCTACGGGAATAGTTAGCGTTGGGGTCGCTCGCTCGCTCGCTCCATCATAGACCAGCGAGTGAGCAAGCGGGCGGACGGGTAGACAGACGGTCGGGTTGGTTAGCGTTAGTTGTTTGTTGTATGACCTGGTTGACCGACACGGCTGGTTAAGATTTCTGTCGGTTTGTGGTCTGCCTGTCCACCACCATCATGAACAATGTGGTAGACGTCGTCCTCAGCTGTTGTTGTTGTGGTTGTTGTTGTTGTTGCTGTCGGCCGAGACAAAAGTACTGCTTCTGGCAAGCAAGGGCAACTACAATACACGCGCGACGATCAGGGCACTGGCGAGGGCGAAGATGATGATGACAACAACAACGATGACGACGACGACGACGACAACAACCAGAGGAAGAACAACAACAATAACAAAGAAAGCGACAGCGTCAATAACACCAGCAAGCACAACAATATTAACAGAAACAAAACAAAAAAAAAACTACATCATCAACAACAATAACATAAATGATAATGAACATAAGGTTTGACGGCTACGACGAGGACGACGACAACAACAACAAAATAGCAACAGCAACAAAAACAACAACAACATATATATATATATATATATATATATATTACAACGACAGCAGCAGCAGCAACAACACCGTCCGCGGGCGGAGGTGCTTCTATATCTATGCTGGTGTACCATTGGCACAGGACAACAGCTTCCAGCATTCTTCCAGTTCTGCTTTTAGAGAATAAATCTGAAAACATTTGCAAAATAGAATAAATACCTCGGTGGTCGTTGATAAGACGTTGGATGTCGCCGTTTGATCGCTAAGTGGGTTTGATTCGTTTTTGAATACGGCAATGACAGCCGAGCTGGCGGTGACGGCAGTGGCGGAGTCGCAACGTTGGAGAAACACAATGCCTGCTTGTTCCTGAAGATATCGAACGGAGGCGGGTAAACACAAAACATGACACGATACGGCGAAAAATACGCGTTCTATCGTGCGTATGTGTCCCCGTACCCACGAAATGACGGCTACGGGGAAAGCTGAAGAGGCCGGGAAATAGGTCGAAATAAGGCGGAAAACACTGCAGAATAACTTTAGTAGCTGGAAAACGCAGACTTAACACAACCAAGAGCTGTATAGAAAAACGTAAATAACAGTTTGAGATGGACCAACGGAACAAGCGAAAGAAAGGGAAAGCGAGAGAGAAGAGAGACTGAGTCATGAATGCAGGCAGGAAGCGCACTTCCCGCACGTCCTTCCATAGAACTATTGTTGACATGCCAATATGTATATATACAACGTGTAATTTTTACATTTATGCAATACACTCTGGGGCTGAGCGGCATGCGAGTTTGGTGGATTTGAGAGACCCACAATAATGACTGGAGACTGCCAGTGGCGCATGGACAAAATACATTCGCAAAAACCCTGAAAGAGGATGCATGCTTTTTTTTAGGTAGACTATATTAGTAATAGTGGTTTCATAGGCAAACAATATAGGTAGTGGTTTTGCTACCCAAGACCTTTTTCATTTCGCGAGAATGCGCCAAAGTTTTAACGAAGGCACCAGAAGGAATTTCAAGTTGACGAGACAATTCTTCTTTCTAAGGACGTTCCAGAAGCTTGGAATTGTTTCTAAGCTTTCTGTAAGATGGTGCCTCATCTGACTTGACTTAAGTGAAGCCTACAGATTGAGCCGTATGTGCACATGCATACACACCAAGCCAGGCGCTAAACATCTTGCTTGCTACGGCCGTGCAGAAAACAAAAGTTCTGGTCGGAAGGCGCAGGCAAAGTGCCCCAAGTCAACCAAAGATATGGAAGCATTGCAAACAATGCTATGCTGTGTTGTTGGTGAGGTGTCGAAGGCACCGTTTGCTCTTCCTGCCCTGCCAGTCAACAACACCAAATAGTTCAAGTAAAGTTAGCCTATAAGCGTTTGCAGCTCAATTACAGGTCGTAGACGAGGTATCGGCTACTCATCGACGGGAAACGATTGATGGTTCACCATGACAACCTCGTAACTCAGGTGCGTAACTCTAGCTGGCTGGGCTAAGAACGTGTTGTTGTGCGTTCCCCATATTCTCGGATCTCGCACAATAAAATCAGTAGGTTCGCAAAGTCAGGTTGCAAATGATTGATTTGGTTGCATAGAAATGAGGCTTTTAGAGCGGGTAAGCACTATTAGCAAGCATGCTTAAGCTAGCGCCTTAAAATGTCGTGAGTGGAAGACTTGCCACGCTCATCATCTTACAAAAGCCCGCCCGCCCTCACTTGCTCTGGCTGCATCCCTCACTTACCGAGTTACCAACTGCCAAGAACCGAATCGGCGAGCCTTACGATACACGATTTGCACACTTGGGCGGTTTGAATAATGATACATGCATGCTCACATTTATACCTACATACGTATACGTACATACTAAATAAATACAGGCCAACTCGACCGCGCCTATCAGCGTGTAATAGCTAGTCGTGTCTCGCGTACTACCAGCGACGACGACGAACGTTGTTGTTGTATATGTTTATATTCTATATTTTATACAATTCTTGTAACTGCATTTGTGAGCTCCTGACGCCAAGCCAAATCCTTGTACTTAGGTATTATCGAAACTAAATATGTGAATAAATGAAATTTGTGGAAATGTTGCTGTTGTTGTTGTTGTTGTTGCTGCTACTGCTGTTGTCGTTGTTGCTGTTGTTGTCGTTGTTGCTGTCGTTGTAGTTTTAGTTGTTGTTGTCGTGTTACTGCGATTATTAGTGGCATTTTTTACTGCTGCTGCTCTTGTTGCTGTTGCTGCTGCTCCTGTTGTTGTTGTTGTTGCTGTTGTTGGTGGTTGTGGTATCATTGTTGTGCGCTGATTGTTGCACTTGGAGTAGTATGTTGTGTGGTACGCAGTACTGCGACGGCATGTCTTAGGTCAGTAGTTCGTCAGTTGCGATACGGCAGAATTCGTATCGCCAGTAGTAGTAGTAGTAATAGTAGCCACCACAGCAGCAGTAGCAACAGAAGCAGAAGTAGCAACAGCAACAGAAATCGCGTCAGGGCAGTGAAAAGGCAAACCAAAGGATGACCGAATGCGGCAATTTAATGGGTCGCCATCTGAATGGCCATCACTCGTCGTCCCCATTGACGTGCGCCAGACGTCACGACTAGTTGAGCTAACGTTGATAACGACAACGACCACGACGAGAACAACAACAACAACAACAACAACGACAAGCACAAAAGCAATAACAATTACTACAACAGCAACAACAACAACAACACTGGCAGCCTCTGACCCGCCGTCATAGCGTTGTTGTATCGTGGCCAGCGACGTGAGCAGCAGCATTGTCGTCGTCGTCGTCGTCGTTGTGGGTGATGATCGGGGGTCTTTTCGACCGCCCCTCGTTGTCCTTTGCCGTTGTCCTCGCTGGCCGGGAACTTCTTCTCTTCCGTGTCAGCCGCTAACACGATCCTTTCTCTATCTGGCTAGCTACTAGAAGTCGACACGGCAAACCAAACCTATCCGTCTAATGTGTGCCTTCGTCATTAAGATGACGCGCGCTTTTCGTCTTGTTCGTGTTCGGCTGACGGTTTTATGATTAGTGCCTGGCGATTCGATTTAGTGTAATGGCACTGTAGCGGCAGCAGTGACATTAGCAGGAGTCGCTGTAGTAGTAGTAGTAGTAGTGGTAGTCCTCCGACTGGTATCCACCCGCAGCAGTAGCTAGTGTAATTGCTAGTTCATGCCCGACCAGTATAGCGCAAGTTTCTGGGTCAGACTCGATGACCCGGCGCTCTTACGTTGTTGTTGTTGTTGCTATCAAAATCAGCATCATCATCATCATCATCATCGTATTCTTCATTATCATCACTATCATTGTCATGGGAACAGGAAAAGACGAGAGTTTAGCGAGGAAAGCGAACGAGCGTCGACGATTCCGGAAGACGCTCAGAAGACGCGTACGATGATTGCCAGTGGTGGCGTTTATAACAGCGCGTCGAATGGCTGCTTGCTGATCGACCCATCTGGCTGCTAATTTTTTATTCAAAATTCATAGTTCGTATTTTTCATTGTTTTTGTTGTCGTCATTTTTGTTGTTGTTGTTGTAATGGTTAGTGCTCTCTCTGCTGTTGCGACAGAATGCCAGCCGGGAGGCCGCTTCGATACAGTCGCAGCCTAGTGCGTGGCAAAAAACGAGAAGTACATGTGCAAGTATATCTCTTTGTGCATATATATGTATGTATGTATATATATATATATATATATATATATATATATATATATATATATATATATATATATATATATATATATTAAAGAGAGAGAGAAAGATTGTTGAAGCATTTTCTCGCAAATTTGTTTCTGCAGAATCGACACATATCTCGCACGTCTGCATACGCTCAAACTCGTAGTGTGAGAGAGGTGTTTGACTCGAACTATTTCTCGTTTAGTTTCCCTATAAGTCGAACGATACATTTCTATGAATTAAAGAGAAAATACTTACTCATCTTGTGAGTAATTTCTTGCACAGGAAATATTTCCTTGCATAACTTTGCCTAAAGTGTCGTATTGTTTAACGAGGCAGTACGGAAAAAAACCTTCATATTATTGAGGCTGGGAGCTTTTTATTCCATTCGAGCTCTACTTTACATATGTCACTACCTTTATGCCGCGGAAATTCACTCAATCTCTTCAGTTTTGGAGAAAGTCCGCCTTCACTAAAATTGAACCATGCGGTCAGACCAGGAGTATGTTATATATATATATATATATATATATATATATATATATATATATATATATATATAAATAGAGAGAGAGAGAGAGCTAGAGATACAGAGAGAAAACAGAGTAATAATAATAACCACAATCAGAGTGCATATCTATGCGTGAGTCATGCTACCGCGTCACACACCTTTTCTTTTCCGTAGCCGCTTTTCGGTGCTGAGTGTCCGCGCAACTCAGCGGCGTCGAGCAGCGACGTGTAGTGTGAAGCTTGTGGAATGAATGAAATTGAATCCGACAACTGTGGTCATTATTCTCCGTGTTGTGGCTACTGCTGCTGTTGCCGGTACTGTGGTAACAGTGATAGCAAAAAGTAGTCGCAGTTCAAGTTGCTGGTTTGGTTATTAGGGTGCTGTAGCCGTTGGGTTGATTTTATTGTTATTGTTGTTGTTGTTGTTGTTGTTGTTGCTGCTCGACGTGAAGCCTATGCGGCTGCTGCTGCTATGACTATTGCTGATGAACTTAAAGCGGGCAAACGGTAGCCGGGTGGCTGCGGCGGCGGCGGCGGCGACGACGCGTCTGCTCCTGCTCCTTTACAGCTGTTGGCTTCGGTGGCTGGCCTGGGTCGCTCAGTACTTGGCTATTTGGCTGCCTGCCGGTCTCACCACCAACAGCGACGCCGACAACAACGGCGCTTCTTGACCACGTCGACGAAAGGAGGAAGTGTGCTTTGTCATAGTTGTCGTCGTTATGGTTGTTGTTGTTGTTGTTGTTGTTGTCGTTATTGTTGTTGTTGTTGGATATTGTCGTCGTTGTTGTTGTTGTGGTTGGATATTGTTGTTGTTGTTGGATATTGTCGTTGTCGTTGTTGTTGTTGTTGTTGTTGGATATTGTCGTTGTTGTTGCTCTTGTCGTCGTAATTGTTGTTGTTGTTGTTGTCGTTGTTATTTTGTGGCTGCCGCTGCTGCTGCTGCTGTTATTGTTGTGATTATTATTGTCACCCTTCTTCATAACGAGTCTTCCTTGGTCTTCATGATCCGGCCTATGTCTGTCGGTTTAATAACAATTACGAGCAGCGGCAGCAGCAGCAACAACAACAACAACAACAGCGACGACGATGTTGACTCTGAACGCAAAGACGACAATAGTTTGACTATAGCAGAAGCAGGAGGCGCCGTATTAACAACGACAGCAACAACAAAAGCAGTGTCAGCACCTGCAGCAACGGAAACTTTAGAGGTAGAACGGAAACCAGATCAGCAACAACGCCTACACTGGCAACAACAACAATGACCATAATCATAATAATCAACTACGACAAGGGCAACGTCGGAAATAACAACAACAACAACATCATGGAACTTCAACAAAAGCAACAACAATACCAACAGAGGCAACAACGGCAGCGACGATTCTAATTCCTGTTATTATAACGGTAGTGCCGCGAAGTGCAGTCATACCAACACTAATTGCCGCGACAATAGCGCAAAAGATTAGCAGTAACAGTTGCAGCAGCAACAACAACATCATCAACAACAACAACAACAACAACAATAAGAACAACAAACGCCCATGCGGACACAGGCTGCACGCTATCAAGATGCACTGTGGCATTGAGACTAAGGACGGACTATAATGCAAGCATTGAGTATTAGCAACAACTACAACAACACTTGTTTGTTCTTTTCTTGTTTATTTCTCGGCTGCGGGGGAAAATGCTTGTACGCACACACGGGGCAGGTTGTGTGAGACTCAATGCAGGTGTTGTTGGCATAATAATAGCTACTAAAAAAACTCTTAGCTAATGGCTTCATGATGATTCAGCGACAAGCTGAATTAGCTTTACTTTATACTACTTCAACCCCTGATTTTTCTTTAGGGTTGCGTGGACAGAGCGCACATTGCGGTCTGTACCACGTGTTTTTATTTGGTGGTAAGGAGGATAGCGGCAAAGTTCCTAATACGCCCTAATAAAGTTCCAGCTTTGAGTGCCATCTAAGGATCTGCGCTTTGTTTAACGCTCTGATAACTACATTTTAGACGCTCGTAATGGGCTAAGTTATCTGTGGCACGATGTCGTCTAAATGCATCATCTATCGTCATCGCGTTCTCGTTACTGGATTTTTTGTAGGCTTTCTCCAGCAGAGGTATGTAGCAGCAGCAGGGCAATGAGATCAGCCTTCAGACGCAGCCTGAAGTTTTTAGGAGGTTAAGACGTGGTGCTGAGATGGAATGTATTGTAATAATGATCCAAGAGGTTCTTGACATCGTAGTGTACAGACCAACCAGTTACGCCGTGGCTTAAGGTCTCAGATCAGAAGGTCAGATTGATTATTGGTCACTCTTCTAAGAGTGGTGCCTAGAGCATTGACCCAGTGCAGGTTGTGTGCCTCCCTTTGCGAGAAAGTCTTGTCGCTTTCCCATTGCCGATGGGTTGCGTTGAAGTCCGCCTTCAATTATGATTTAGAGATTATTTTACCCATTGATTGATGAAGTCAAATCCTCTAAAAAGTCTTCAAAAACGTGTGTAGGATCATCACAAGAGATGTATACTGAGTAGATGGCCACACTATCTACCACGATAAAAAATAAATGCCCGCCTCGGTCAGCTCGGGTGGGGCGGAAAACCGAGATAGTCTGTATGTAGCTGAGAAACCGATTGATGCCTATACAGCAGCTGAGTATAACCGGCTTTTTGAGGATACCGAGGCGAAAAAAATTTATGTTTTCAGAAGCCAAATCTAACGCCAAGCACACTTAGATGTAAGATTCAGGACGCATTGCTGTTTTTCGGAGCGCCTTAACGCGTTGACTGTAGACCGGGCATCGCATAGAAATAGCATAGTATTTTCGCTGCTCTCTGTGGTAGTGGTGTGGTATCCCCGAAGAATGTTGTGTGAAATGCCCGGCTCTTCCGCACTTATAGCATAAATGCAAAGGCCTGCGTTTGACAGCGACGACTTTTACTACCGAAATTTTGAAATTGAGTATGTGTTACAACAATGGCCATCAAAATGATTGTAACACATGTCAAATTAAAATACAACAACTACTATTACGACTACTTTTTATTTAGCGTCGAGAACCGCAACAATACCTAGAACACAACGAGAGTCAATAGCAAACGTATCGAACGCTCTCACTCAGCAGCGACATCAACATAAATCCTCTCATTACTTAATAGCAGCCTTATAGCAGAAGAGCGGAAGCGTAGAACATACAAGTAGCAACAGCATAGATGGCAAAAACAAAAACAACAGCAACAACAAACCAACAAACTAGCGACAGCAATGTCACAGCAAGAGACAACAACGACAGTAACGCATATAATAGCCAACAACAGCTTTTGAGCTTTGACCTTAACAACCGAATCAACCGAGTCAACAACAAAAACAACAAGTACAACGATAACAGCAGCAGCAACAACAACAACAATAACGACAAAAAACTACATGTAAAGCAATATTTATGACAATACCTAGGGGATCATTAATATAATCTTGAAGAGCGTTAGCATGAACCCTAGCCGCGCTAACATCAATAACAACGATAACAACAACTTTAGTTTTGGTAGACAGACATCCATAGTTATGATGGCGACAACAGTATCAAGGTTGTCAGAACAGCGAAAACAACAACGACACCAATTCTAATATGAATCATGACGAAGAGTAGCAGCTTCCACTTCAACGCTAACAACCCTTGTCTAGTTCAGTAAACACCAGTTTTGAGCGAAGAGAATAAGAAGAGAACCGGTGTTACCAACGATCATGCTACGGAAACCTGCGTCTTGGTCCCTTGAGGGTCGAATGCGTATTTAAGCTATATCCCAGGTCACTGCAATGCCTTATAACACATGCACATATATCCCTCATATAATGAGCATGAGTTCAGTAGCTAATATACACACACATGCACATACACTTGCACATCTTATATAATAAGCGGGGCCACGATTTGTATATATATATACACGCATGTACCTCTCATCATATATAGTAAATGACATGACCACGCTTAATTTAACTAAGAGAGCTAACTAGAGACAGTTAACGGAAATGTTGAGACAGCGCTTTTGCTAAGCGAGTTAAGCAATAACTAAATCCGACAGCCGCAAGTGCCAACAAGAGCGAAACGCTTGGCCGATTGCACTGACGACTCTAAATTCAAGAAGCTTAATGATTCGAGTAAGAGCGATTTAAGACGAGCTAATAGCGATCGGAGCAATTCCAGCTGATGAAGCGAGACGAGGACTTATGTGTTCTAAATGAGCAAATAACAACAATAAAAATCGCACGTCATCTAGCAGTAACAGCACCCATAATACTTTGCTACACAAACCAGCACAATTAGCGCATGGTGTGTTGAAGACAATAACAATGCTACATTAATCGTAGGTTAAAATAAATGCCAGCTTATTATTATTATTATTATTATTATGGTTAGTGCTAGTGACTAGTCAAAACAAATTATGGCAATAATTTACTTTTTCTGTTACGTTGCATGCCATTACTAAAAAGCGACAAATTAATTTAAGAGTAATGTAAATAGAGCGTGAATGCAAAATTGCATACCTGGCTTCAAATCAAAGACGCAATCGGACGACGACGACCGAAACTCCGACACAACGTAATAACAGTAATCATAGTTGACATCTCTACTTTCACACTGTGACGGTTAAGTGGAACGTAAAAAAAACACAGCAGTGATAATTTGGTCGAATAGCATATTAAAGCATATAGCGTCATTATATAGCCAACTGCTTTAGTAACAGTAACAACAACAGTTTTAGCAACAATAACAACAACACGACATACCCGGCAATAGGAGCAATAACATCAACAACACTGACAACAACAATAACAACAACAATCACCACAACAACAACAACAACAGAAGTAGCAACATCCTACAACATTACCAAAAACAAAGGGCACCAACGACAATACCAGACAAAAAGATAGATCAACTCTTCAGCGACCGATGCGCGATGCTGCCCATGTCATTATCGTCACAGTATTCGTTTGTCGGCATGATTATTGCCAATCGTCAAAACAATTGACATTTTTGAAGTTGTCAGTTGTCCGCTGAACCGGTCAAACGGCCTGGTGGTTTTGCTGTTTCATGGCTTCACGTCACAGCCGTTGATTTGTCGCTTGTCGACTGTCGTTACCCAACCCCGTCGATGATATAATATCGATGGTCTTCATGGAGGCAGGCACGCAGGCATCCTAAAGCTGGGGAAGGCGGGGGTGGGAGGGGGTGGGAGGGGGGGGAGGTGGCAATTTCTCTGCTCTCCTATTGCATATATATCGCTACGCTGCCCTATGGTAAGCCGTCGCAGACCTTGCTGTGGTCCTCCGCCCCCAGAGACACCGACCTGTCTATACTGCGTATGATGATGATAATAATGCAGATGCATGGGGCGTCTGCAGCATTCAAACGCGTTATTTGGTTTCTTCCGCGTTCCTTCCGCACCGCAATGGCAACGTTAGTGGCGACGGTGGCAACAACAACAGCAACAACAACAACAGCAACAAAAACAACAACAACAACAGCAACAACAACAAGAACAACAACAATAACGACACGAACGACGACAACACCGACGGCACAGTGGCCGTGGGGCCAAAAATTCGGTGAACGGTGGAAAAATGCGGATAGCAGAGCCGACACATATCGCGGGGACGACGTCGCCGCACTAAACTTGGCAGCAAAAAGCGAAGATATCATTGACTAGACTTACTCTTTGACAAGTCGACAAAACAACAACAACAATATATATATATATTATATATATATATATATATATAGATATATATATATATATAGATATATATATATATATATATATATATATATATATATATATATATATATATATATATATATATATATATATATATATATATATATATATATATATATATGCACGCTGATATGCATATACTTATAACTGACCATACTGGTTGTATAACTTATACTTTTCTCTCCAACGTACTTGTAATCGTTGAAAAAAGTAGACATTACACAACGCGGATGATAAGCAGTAGTAGCCCGTTAATATTTCATAACGGTCTTGCGTCGTCGTCGCAATGCTCGTTTCACACGACATATGATTTAGAAGAACACGACTTTGCTGACCGACTATAACAACTCAAACACGAGGTAATCGCATGCGCTCAGCCTCCGAAATATTTACCATTAGCTGAATAGAATGAAGCGACTCTGACTTAACGATATCTCGAGCAGACAACAATCGTTGCAAACAAATAGCAACCACAGCAGTAGTACAGTTTGCTCGAAACAACTACGACCAAAGGCCCAATAGAGTCGAGTCTAAACGCGTGACTAACGAGAGAAATAAAAGAGACAACAGCATCTGACAGAATTTTCTGCAGAACCATTTTCTCCAGATGCCAATAGTCTATAAATAAATCGTTAGTTAACCGGCTAATTATACGAAATGTCCTCGATAATAAACAAACAAACAAAAAACAATCCCTCGATAACAGGCTCAAATTTGCACGTCACCTAAGTGAATAGGCCAAATAAGCAGCTAACAAACCACGACCCATTCGGCCAGACGGGTTCTACGCCGTGTGCGGATCAAACGCGTGAAGTTTATTATCCCGCCTACGGGCGATCCGAGCTCATGAGCACAGTGCTTTCAGCAGTCACAGTTACAGTTTTTAGTTGTAATATTAGCTGTATCATATGTTCAACGTACGCATTAGACTAATATAAATATTTATTATATTTCTCTGTAATACATACACACTGCCCCCTGCCCCCTAGCACCCCCCCCCCCCCCTCAGGATGACAAGAGGATGTATGCGTTTGACGTTCGTACCACAGGCCTTAAGGCCCATTGCGAGCGTCGAGACATGTTTTGTACTGAATATATGTTAAGTAAATATGTATGTTATATTAAAAACAAATATATTATGCTCAGCCATCGAGGCTGATGCGCGTCACGCAGCAGACAACCTAAGTCCAACATAAGGAAATGAACCCCAACTCGAGTTCGCTTCAGCCCACTGAGTTCACTCCGATAAGACGAAGCGGTATGCATAATCAGTTTTGTAGTACTGCAGATAATGCTCGCTAACGTGCCGTGTGAGTGGCGGCGTGGTCTAAGGGACTAGTGCGCTAGTCATGGTTGTCATCTACCGGGGTGTCGCCGGTTTGATTCCTGTTGTTGGTTTAATTCTAGCATGCCACGTGAGTCCGCGGGGGTGACCGCGAGGTTATTCAAATATACGACACAGATCAAACGACCGACTGAATGACGAAACAACGAAGCGGTTTCGTCACAGCTTGTCGTCAAGCTTGTGTGTATGTGTGTGTGTGGCCTCGAAACGAGCACTTTGACGCGTAACTCGACGACGCTGTTCTCGACGGGTCGCTTGATGGCCGATGATTGACCGATTACGAGCCATACGTTAGCCTAATTGTTATTAGGTCGTCGTCGTCGATAGTCGCCGGGCCAGGCCAATGGCTTCTCCGCGCCACACGCTCCTGGATGTGGATCCTCGGCAAGACTGGCCGGTGATGTTCTTCTGGCTGGTGATATCGTTCACTCTGTTCCTCTCGATTCTGCCGTCGATTCTCGGCGCCATCTTACGGGCGAACTACGAGGCGGCGAGGCGCGAAGCAGCCGCCCGCGCACACCTGCCCAAAGACCAGCTGCAAGCCGGCTTTCAAGGCGACAGCCCGCTGGACTTCTACGTGACGCGTCGATATCGCGTTGTGCCGCCGACGGGCGCGCCGAGCGTTCTCACAATCTTCGTAATCAATTCGGCCAAGCTGAAGCATTTCTCTTCTTCCGCTGCTGCTGCTGATGCTGGCAATCGGACGGCGAAGCTAGCGTCGCTACATACGGTCTCGTTTAAACTCGACCGGACGGCAATCGAGGCTGCCCTGTTCGATCCCAGACACCGACCCGGCGGACCTCAGCGGGTTCGACAGGTGCGACAGGTGCGCCACGTGCCCGTCACCGCGAACGTCATGATCGACCAACACAATGCCGCAGGACGACCTGCACCAAACGATGACTATGATGACTATGAGGGTGATAGCGGTGAAGCGAGCGACTACTACTACTACGATTTCGATTTGGTGGTGGCGGCCAACCACGAAGCCCGCCGCCTACAACAGCGGAACAGTCCGGAAAATGATAGGGCAAACAACCACGATAGCGAGCATACGAATCATAATAATAACAATAATAACAATAACAATCATAGCAGTGGTTCATGGGCTCATCGTTCTCACCGCTGGCGTGCCCTTCAGAAGCCGAATGCGTCTTCACACCAAGAGCAGGGCAAACTGGTCGGACAACACGCGCCAATACGGGCATCCTTTGCCGACGATCCTTTCTTTATCGAGTATAGACCAGCTCCGCTAGGCGCTGGTCGCGCACTGCCCTGATGTCCCGAACAGACACAACTAGACACCTCGCCCTGCCTGCCTGCCTGCCTGCCTAAGTATTCTATGGACGTATGCTGCAACATACGCATACGCACACTACCAAATTTGTATTCATATCGAGAAAATCGTTTGCCACACATACAAAAATACCTTTGTGATTCAGCTTGCCAAATACGCGTTCGATCAAACTGGAAAACCAGTTCGAGCAAAGCAAATGTGTGTTTATTGTAACTAGCACTTAAGCACGACATCAGTCGACGTCGATAGAGTAACGTCCGCTGGATGACAGTATCGGGTACTAAGTGCTTCCTTGAAATTGGCGGCTTCTGAATATCGTTACAGCACCCCTAACGGCACAGTGTCAGCAGTTCTTCTGGCTGAGGGGTTTTTGTTAGTATAGGCTAATATGGTATCGGCATCTATGCAGTTGGCACGCGTAGTTCACACGTCACGATGTAGGACTCATTTGGTAAAAAAGACAGAACTGCATGTGGATATTTACAGGTCAAGTTTGAGTTACAGCCTGTAATGATACATATAGTAACACAGGGACTTATAGGGTTACAAAAAATCAAGTTTACTCGTTTCGTGCACACGCAGGCGTTCGGCGTTCCGTTAAATAGTTTTATGTAAGCTTTGCAGAAAGAACCCTCCCTCCCGCTTGTTTGTTTTGGCTACTAGTCTTTTGCAAGAGTCTTCTAAAAGTTCAAACGTATGAACTTCAGCGTCTCAAGCATAACACAACAAAGTAAACCTTGATTGCGTAAGAAGGGCGTGTCAAAAAAATCTTGATTGCAGTTACAGCCGACTGGCTCGCCCAGGTGTAAGGGACATTTCTAATGAACTGGTTAAGAGGCTACAATGCTCCTACTGGAAGCCTGCTTGGAGCGCTGTCGTTGTGGTAGCGCGGGAGTAGCATTAATCTATTTGCTGACAAGAAAAAGCTATCGAGATAGGATTATTATTATTATTATTACCATTACTATTATTATTATTTTCGTGTAGAAATTATATTCTGAACAGTGTCCTAGTAGCACATCTTCGCCGCTTCAACATCATGCGAGGAACTCTACCTGTACTGTGTTTAGTTAACCTAGAGTCTGCAACGCTGGCTACATCGTGGCTCTGTACAACTCGTAAAACGTGCACAAATTCAGTATCGTCTGGATAGCGTGTCTGATGCAGACAGTTATGGTTAGGGTGAGATTCTCGTCCGGTCACACTGTGCGCTCAGTCGAACACGTGCGCCTTCTTCTACAAATGCGGCATCTTGCTATGATTGAGGATTGGACAAACTTAGTTTCTATTCCGTGAAAAAAAGCTCGTCTAACTAGAATTGATAACACCCTGCATTCTTTTTCAGAGATGGCAAAATCAAGTGCTCCGGTGCGGCGCTTCGCGCAATAGAAGCCAAATAGACTTCTTTGAATTGGTCCTTTGTGCGATAGGTACCCAAACCTTTACAGCTTCGGAGAGCGCTGCCTGAACGTGCTGACGACTTTATCATTCTTGCATGCATGCTTGCATTACATTCACGGAACGAGAACATTCGGTTTACGCGCTCTCATCTAGCTACTGCTGCCAAGGAAATAATGACCCCTTTGAAGTAAACCACTTTGTCTCAGGGTTCTCTATCGAACCTCGTAAAACCAAGAGCATAACATTTAATGCGAAAAAGGTCAAAACATATGGTTGAAACTGAACAACCGGCAAATTGAGCAGGAGATATTTGCCGAGCAGTTGCGAGTCTGTTGAGGAACGCTTATGGAGTCTTTTGGGGGTATCAATCCTGATACTGCAATGAAACTAGCAAACGCACGCTTGGGACAGGAAATTATTGTCTCTTTTCTTGTCACATTGTGAGATTGTGCCGCAACGGCATATTAGAGAACAAACCCAAGACCTTAGCAGCCAAGTGATTACGGGGCTCAGATTCGTTTCAGAAACGTCTGCAGGTACCTGGTTTTCATATAGTTGACGTATCGACGGCCAAAAACTGTCGACTCGGCTACTGATGAAAAGTATATTATCAAAAAGGGAACACCACGAGTGTGAACTCTAAGCTACGAGTGAGGTACTATTGGGAAAATATATGTGGATAACGCGCATTTATACTTGACGATTGGGTCTGCGAGAGGAGCAGACGCATTGAAAGACAAAGATAGCATAAGTACCAGCAAGCACATAATTAACTACAGCAGCTCAACTTCGGCCAAGCTGGCGGCCATATCTGAAGCATTTTTGAAGGAAATGAAATTATGGTAAAATTATAAACATATACTTTCGACACAACTAGTGCTTCCTTCACACCATTGGGTCTTCTCTCATCTTGCTAGTTCAACTATTTTAGGTATAAGTTGCAGGAAATGAAAGATCCATCGGCAAAAGAGTCGTGATCATCAATGATTCGTGTGCTGCCATTTTAAGTGTCCGGGCTTTAGATCCATAGAGATCCGCCTCATCTTTAATGAAGTCCCCTTCACTACTGTAATTGCCCATTTACCGTCTCCTTGCCAAGAATTGGGAGCATCCCGAAACGCTACATGAGTACTGCATATCCTTAACATCATTGACAGCTGTCAGTTACGAATGCGGTAGGGATTCTCTGTTAATTTGTATGCTTACATACTACAAATTAATAGTATTGCTAACATAACCGTATTTGCCGTAGAGTGATCTAACATCATTGGGAATAGTACAGATCGCATACAATCTATACCACTCAGGGGATACTTCGAAAGAAGTCACTCATATGAAAACCTTGGACAGCAAACTCGGCCTTTAGATATCGATTTTCGTAAAAAAATCGATTTAGGCATATGGCTCTATTAGCTGTGCCTCATAAAACGGAACCGACAGCTTGTGATGCTTTGCCACCCCATGAAAGATCCGCAGTCCCTCACGGACCTTCCTTCCACGTTCTTGCTAAGCGTCGTCCCATTGTTGGAAGTACCACTCCCAAGTATGGAAACTTATATGTTTTCTATCGGCTCTGGTTTTAGACGAAGTGCGTCGCAATTCGCAAATCTCCCCCAGGCGGAACTTCATTGCTTTTACTTTATTTGCATTAATCTCCAGGGAATCGCGGTCGACGTACGCATGGCTGCAATATGGTAAGCAATTGCTGCGGATGAAATTTAATGTAGAAATAGAGTAAAAATAATCTGCATACATCAACTTTTGTAACAGTGGTTGTGCACTCTTTCTTCCCCCAAAAACGGTTTCCATGCAGAGGTTATATAGACACGTAGATCTACAATATAACTTTTTTGATATATTGATGGCGGGTAGTGCAAGACTCAAGAGACACAGATGGGCTCTCTAACTACTGCAATTTTCGTAATACTTTTTTAAACCCGGAATTCGATCGTGACTACTATTCAATTATCATCGTCATACCTTGGCGTTCCTTTCTACTTTAAGCAGGATAAGCCACATATATATATATATATATATATATATATATATATATATATATATATATATATCATTTTAACAGTGTGGTAAACCAGGTTAGCTCACTCGTGACTCCTAGCTATAGCGGTGCCGTTATCGTGACTAACAATGGTCTTTCGTCTGTTTCAGTTCGGAATTTCTCGAGCAAGCGCCGCTACCGCGTTAAGGTAAGATAATTTTCTGGTTTGTTTATCTGCCTACTTAACGACCTACAAATTGGTTGTTCTAGTCGCATATGTAATACTACGGTAATTTAAGTCTGTCTGATTTTACTTCAGTAAACTGCGAAAGTGCTTTAGATTTGTCGATGCACATTGAGCTTTTGATTGAGTTAAACCACCGTAGATAGTTTAAAATACGTATTTGCACACCTACTAACAAGTTATATATATATATATATATATATCCCGCGAAGAAAATTAAAAACATATACAGGTCGGATCCGTCTGTACCGAAGGAATGGCATGCCTCACTCTACTTAAAGACTGATCTTGTTTTCCGAAAACAGATTCCATGCGAGATAAGTGTTTTTCTTTTTATTTTTTACGGCCGGGTTGTTTGAGGCTCTAGGAAGAGTTGGGCTCCCTACTCACCAATTCTTAAATACGTCCTTCGAAAACGGGATGTGCGTCTTCTTTTGTAAGAACAGCACACAATACGTGTAATTTCATAGAGCCATATATACCTATTTATATATGTCGACCGTTCGACTGGCTCTCAAGCGCAGCGATAAATAGCGCGTCCATTTGCATAAGTTATTGATACGCTCTAAAGGACCGTTGTCATTGCTGTTTGCACATTAACGCTCTAAGTTAGCTGCGGCAGAACTGTAAGTAGCAAAACGAGAGACTACAGCATTGGTAGCAGGCGTAATGCTAATAGCATGACAGTTGTCGCGCTGGTATACCCGTTATCGGGGGTCATACATATTATCAACACAAAGGGCACAAATCTTTCTTGGAATCAGTCAGATGAACACCTGGTGGTAATATTACATGTTTGCAAACACGTAAGATTGGCTAATACTGTATTGCCTACTGTTGTTTTTTGTTATGTGTATACGCTATACTATTAAAGCTTAGCAACTTTAAACCGAGAGTTGGCAAATCTCACAGACGAAGACTTAGGCAATATATGTGATCCGCCTGAGCTCGAATCCGCAATATATAAACGTAGGGAGATGGCAAAGGTTTTCAAATATGTACGATAGAATCTAGTCTATCATAAATGCTTGATAGTCAACATTTTACGGAAAAATCAATTAAGGATGGGTTTTTCGAAAAACAGAATCGTTATTTAGATGTCGACTTCATTTCAATTAATATTTATAAACATCTTAAGGCAGCGGATGGATGCATCGAAGCACACCTCCAAAATGCGTTTGTCGGTGTTTTATAGCTCTACCTCGGTGGCTTCAAGGACCGATTTGCATGAATCGAATGTATCGCTTTCAATTTTGTCAGAAAAGAGGAAGAAATCATACAGTCTCTTCATACACAATCATACACACCCCAGAGATTGGGCTTTATTGCTAATTCTCGATGGAAGCGATCTGAAACTCTCTTGGCCACTTAATTCTTGCTGGAAGTTGTACGCAATGCGATTTTTTGGGCACAGTTGCGGTACCAATATGCGTGTGCTCGTCATTCGTTAACTTTTTTCTAGGCGACAAACTTTACAAAATCTTCCGGATCGGTCTTTCCTTATTTGCGGTACTTATACATATTGAAGTTACTACTACAATTAGTCAAAACCAAGTCTATCAGAATGTATTTGAACAAATCTATAAAGCCTCAGTAGTGACTATGTACATAGCTACAAAACGACGGTAGTAGGCAATAGTCGATTTGGCAGAATTAATGTTTCGTAGAAAAAAATAGGAATAGTAAATGCGACAGCTAATGACGATAGCACTGGCTTAGCAAAGCTAATGATTAAAATGAGTTCCACAAATCAAAATGATAAAGGCAGCATCAGGCAAGTTCATTGTTTAGCAGGGACGCTGACAATAGCAGCAGCAGCAACAAAAACAACAACGGCTACAACAACAACAATCATTTGGTGGCTCCGCAATCGAGAAACGTAGTCATGACGTTTCCGACCGGAATCTCGTGCGTGACTTCAAGAGGTAGCTAATAATGCACTGATTGAACACCAATGATAAGGTATGAGCAAATGTTTATAGCTAGTGCCACGACAGCATTGCTAGCAGATGCTGATGCAGCTACGAGGGCAAAAGTTCCATAAACGATTATCAGGGGTACAACAGACAGCGCCCAGTTGCTCCAAGGAGCTTAACAGCGTTCGTTTTACCAAACGTTTCCAATGTCTGAAGCGGCTTATCGAACACAGATAAGAAACAGGTGAAGCATGCCGCATGATAATGAATTATCAAGTATTGTGTATAAACGGCTGGGCCGGCAGCCACGTTTGTATGTACATATATGCATGCATCCTACAAGTACGCATATACAGTACGCCGGTCGATGTCGTCATCATCAACCGTGCATACAAAACATGCAAGCAGGCACGATAACGTTTGATTTATTATAACGCCATGTAACGTTTTATTTTAGTTTATTATTACTGCAACAAAGAAATGCCGGCCATAATGTAGGTATGACAATAAACGTAGTGCAAATTATTAAAATTAATAATAAGACTTATCGCAAGTATACGAACGAATAGAAATAATGTTGGCTAATGTGCCATTAGCGGCAGCAACAACAACAACAACAACAATACTACAATAGCAACCAACAAAAACGACAGCAACGCTCCACTCCGTTGCAACCACAACACACACTAGCAACAACATGACCAAGAATGACATTTCGTACCAAAAAGAGAGAGAAAATAAGGAGGTGGCTAAACAGGAACTACCTTCACTTAGACGTAACGTAATCTGTTTAGGTATTTGGTTTGCAATTCAGGTTCACTTAGACGTAACGTAATCTGTTTAGGTATTTGGTTCAATTACAGGAACGTCTAGTCTCTGCGACCAGCAGATACACTGCAGCCAGTGTTTAGGTATTACCGCCTGCAGGTAAAAAATAACGTCGTCGTTATCATCGGCCTCGATGCCTCGTTACACAGGAAATGTAAGAGCAGCAAGTCCTTGGCCTCCGGGTCTCCTGTCTGGTCAGGATATGTCTAGTCGGTGGGATCGGCGAAGAATCCATGCTGACAACGGCGGCGACGACACCACACAACGTAATGGATGCGTGGGACCTTCGCCAGGGTCATCCGTTGCACAAATCAGCTGCACATTCATTCGCACAGCGCGCAGTCTGCATTGCGCGCTACCTATCTAGTAGTGCATCTAACAAGCAGCAAGTTCCTGCTGGTGTCACGCCCATTGTCGTGTGAGCAGTAGCTGTTCCTGGCCCCACCGGTAGCGCCACCATCGTTAACTACCCCCACAACAACAACAACAACACCGACGACGACGACGACGACAACAACAACAATGACAGCAACAACAACAGCACTAACAACAATTGCAGCAGCAACAACACCACCAACAACAACAGCACTAACAACAATTGCAGCAGCAACAACACCACCAACAACAACGACAGCAACACCAGCCGTAGCAATATTAACGCAACAAAAACAACAACAATAACAACAACAGCGCGTCACATTAATACTAATTACAGCGATAACCAGACAATGAATGAGATGGCGGAGGCAAGCAAGAAAACAAGCAACGAGGCAACGAGAAACGCAATAGCGTCTTCGTCACCTTAGCGTCACCGGTGACAGTTGTGAAGCTGTAAAGTAGTTGTTGCGACCGAGCGGCACCGCGACAGCGGCATAATGCCGTTGTTGGCTGGCGATGTAATTAGCTGTACGATGTGTATGTGGGCAAAGTAGTAGAGCAATGTAACAATGTAAGTTCATGGGAAACTCTGTCGTCATGACGGCTTGCAGAGCAGTGCAATACGGCCAACCAAGTCAAGTCAAGTCAAGGCAAGCAAGCAAGCAAGCAAACAAGTGACAGATCTATCTACTACTAGGTAACAGAGCCGGCGGTGTTTGCTCGTGAGTGATGGACAAAAACGGTCATGGCACCGCTCTCACCCTGTGTGTAGGTAGGTAGGCAGGCAGGGAGGGATGGAGCTTTGCTATAGAGCGAGTGAGAAAACGGGCAAGATAGTACGCGAGGTGTGACGATGGTTCGTCACGTTCTCATGTCGTTTCATGCGCCGATTAGCTTACTGCTATGCCAAGTTACCACCGTACGATATGTTTCTTTCTCTCAGTGTGTCTGTTTGTCTGTCTGTCTGTGCTATGACGTATCGCTTAAAGCACACCATACAGGTTTTTCTGCGGGTGAATAGATAGTATAGTATGTTATGAACGTATGTTTATCCAGCGAACTAGTGCTAGGGCTAAACCAGAGAGCGAATGTGTACACTTGCAAATTACATTTAGCGCAGTAATTAATTATGAATAACTCTATAGCACAGCACGTAGTCGAGCCCTTTACAAATGTCCTGACTAAACGTCCTGCCGTAAGCATGCAGAAGGTAATTCGGTTACTGACTGCGTGCTGCATGCTTGAATGCTGTGCTCTACACGGAAAAATCGGTTCATATACACGTAATCTTTCTACGTACACGTCGAAAGACATGCCTAATATATATATATATATATATATATATATATATATATATATATATATATATAAATATATATGTTTTAAGCGTTGATTTAAACATGTGTGCAGCGGGCTGTCGCAAGAACACCAACATCGAGGCATCTAGGACGCCCTTTAGCACGTGGCGCGTCTATGGTGCACTCTCAGTACGCTGCGTGCGCAAGCTGTACGCAAGAGAGGCGCTCAACTATCCTGCAGCGACACGCTATTGGAACCCCATACGAGCCCCCATCGCGTCCCCGGGGGGCGATACGACACATGAGTGACGATCCACGCGTGCATGTGCGCACACATCCTTCTCCGCCATGATGTGCACATGGGCCTACACAACAGCGGACAGCAACAACAACAACTCCGGCGGTGGGGAGGATTGCTGAGAGATCTGGTGTAGAAAAACGCTTGTTTATTGTGCACGTGTGCAAGTCGCATCAGCCATCATTATCCGTTCATTCGTCAATTCACTTGCCGCCACCGCTATTAAAGCTGTTTTTCTTCCATTGTTGTCGTTGTTGCTGTTGTTGTTGATGTAATATTTCGATTGTTGTTCTTATTGTTCGGACTGCCTTGTCGTTATTGTCATTACTGCTCTGGTTGTTGTTGTTGTTGTTGTTGTTGTTTCCGTCGATCCCAATGTCGTTAGGTGGTAGAAACCTACCTCCAGCAAGTGTCGTCGTCGCCGCCGCCAACATATAGCAACATATATGGGTCCGTTCATCAACAACTGCGTCCTTGGATGTGGGCAGTAGCCCCGCTCCCGCCTGTCATGGCCGCCGTTTCCCCGTTGCCCACTCGACCCGTTACAGGGGTTAGCTCTGTTGTTGTTGTTATTGTTGTTGTTGTTGGATTTGCACTTAAGAACGAAGTTACCATACATAACATAGCCACCAATACCATCATGATGATGGTGATGATCTGAGCACCGTGCTGAGAAAGGAGGGTGGTCCTGGTCTTAGACCGTGGCCGCGCTGGCTGTGCCGCCGCCTACCAGCCCGTTGCAGTATAGGTTTTCATCATGCACGCGCCCTTTAGAAAGCCTTTTCTTTTACCCTCGTTACGCCCAGCTAACAGAAGGTCAAACAACGGCAGGCAATCGGGCAAAGCAATGACATTCTTATATATATATATATATATATATATATATATATATATATATATATATAATATATATAAATGTTTTTATTATGATATTTGAATAGGACTACCATGACAATGATAAGAAGAGAGAGGGGGGGGGGGGGGGTAAACAGTGAAGAAATACTACAATGAGTGTGAGGGGACCGTAGCCGGGCAGGCCATCGGGGGGATGGGTGTGGGTTGTGACGAAGGAAAGCATCGCCAGGATGATACTGGATACTAATGCTGATGCTGCTGGTGTTGATGATGCTGACGAAGCTCGTAATGCTGATGATATTGATCGATCAATAAGACTGCGTTGGCGACCAAATAGGGAATCTTTGACACATCACGACAGCCCGGTTGCGGTTGATGAGTTGATTCGGGGCTTGCATTGTCCGAGAGATGTGACTCGGACTATGGTGAGAAGAGATGACGAGGGCCAGCCTTTATGTTGACGGCGGCCATCGTCACGAAGGCGGGTGGCTGGATGTGGATGCAATAAATAAGCCACCATTATCGTGCCAGCTGACGCTTGCCGGGGCGAAATCGTATAGTTTTCCGTCGTTGTTGTTGACGTCGTCCTCACCGTCACCGTCGTCGTCATCTTCGTTGCTCTTCTATTTCTCTGCCTTCAGTGCGCGCGGTTTTTGTTGCCATGCCCACCGTTAGCCGTATTGTTGCCCCAACCCCATCAACCCCCCCCCCCCCCAACTCCCGGCCGCTGGAATGATGAAGGTGATGATGAAGTATAAAAAGCCAAAAGATGTCCCACTGTCCGGCTAGGTGGCATCAGCATACGGCTGATGACGGGAGAGTCTGCACTATGAAGGTCAAACGATGTTGGCCAATGAATGGCCGCTCACATATAACTAGATGCTAGTTGCATTTCTAGACGCAGTAGTAGTAGCAGTAATAGTAGAAGTAGTAGCAGTAGTGTCGAGCCCGGTGGCGTGATGCATTCGTCTGCGCCGCCTCGCAACCGGAGGAGACACTAGATAGGTGCGCGGGTTCGAGCCCCACCGTTGCACCAATTTGTATCGTTATGGGGATCCGTCTATGAAGCAATCTGCCAAAAGCAGTCCCGTAGACGTTAAATCTTGGCTGAGGGTCAGCCCGAAACCCTTATTTCTAGTAGTAGTATTGCTGGTGTTGTTGTTGTTGTTGCTGTCGGCGTCGAAATCGCATACGCGATGGGGCGCTTGCCTGATCCTGCTGCTTACCGGGAATAGTCGTTCATACGTGACCAATACCAACAAGTCGAACCCGGTGGTGGCGACGGAGTGCCGTCGTGTGCAATGGCCTTGCGACTGGAGAGAATGCATAGGTGCATTATGGGTTCGATCCCCGCCGTTGCACTTTTTCGTATGTTAGGGATATTCGACTTACGGTACAATGCGAAAGCAATTTCGTGGACGCTAAATATTGGCTGAAAGTATCTCTGAAGTAGTATACTCGACCAATGGTGTTCCATTTTTTACCATTTCTTAAAGTAAAATAGAATATTAATTATTCTACTGAATGGTGCATATATATATGCCCTTTAGGTATACCACTAAAAGCAAGAATTGATTTTCGACAGACATTTGTTTTTTATACTTGGTTGTGATTAGGTACAACCTTAGGTCTCGATATTTTTATGTATGTATGTAGAGACTCATCTTGTCTGACCTATATATATATATATTAACCTTTGGAGCCATTCATTGACTCTAAGCATAAAACTTCTCCGCCGTAATCAGATCAGCGCCTGCCGCGCTTTACTGAACGTTTCGGCAATGTGTGGAAGTGTTACTTACCGATCCTGCGGCACGTGAGAGTGACCATTGTCACTGTAGATGTCAACTTTATATCGCCAGAGCAAACACAGAACGCGCAATCAATATCACCAGATTGTACAGAGAATCGCGTTTAATACAAATATTTGCTCAAAAAGCAAATTCTTCAAAAGTTTTTCCTGCCTGGATCTGTCGTCCCGCATGTGTGGTGTGTTTTCTTCATATTTATATATGTGTGTGTGTGTGAACGATGACCCCATCTTCGCAGTTTACCTGCTATTTGACCAAAAACTGATAAAATATCTTATAATGTTGATATTCACTACATTTAAAAAAAAAGCCATAAAAACTTCATCATAATAATGCATAGAAATTGTTTAACTCGGCTTCGACTGGCCAGCCGACTCACCTGTCTATCTAACGCGTCTTCCTTGATGCGTTCGCAGTTGTCTACATCTTTGTTGTTCATTCTAAAACAAGCACACACGCAAAAGTATATATATATATATATATATATATATATAATTTATTTTACAGCCATCTGCATTTTTGGGGCAAGGACGACGTCATTGTCGAAGAAAGACGATTGAGTCTTAGGCGCACCAGCGCCGCTATTGGCTTGACTGTATATATATGCCAGTGTCCACACTAAGAACTTATTGACGCATTTACAACGGCAGATAGCACACCCGGGGTTATCTCGGTGCCGCGTGAATATCGGGCAAGCGTCTGTAACCACAACAAAGAGACGCTTCATTCTCCCTTATGGAAGTGTAAAGTGCAATTGAGGTGTTGAAAAATAAGAACGCCTTCAAAACCGAAATATCACCTGGAATAAACATATAAAGACGATAGGAGGAAGTTAGCCGCTACAGGCGTGGGTCTTCGAGTTTTGCAAGTACTGGTAGCGTTCCTGAAAGAAGACTTGGTCATCCTAGATGACGGCATTTAGGAGCATCTGCTATTTTCGGCTAAACTACCGGCTACCCCCAGGACGATAATCTCGATGTCCCGGTTCTCAGCCCTACTAAGCAATAGGGGCCTCATTCATAATCGCTACCCCTGATTATTATTATTTACACACCCTTTAGCAGGGGGGCTTTATTAAGGATTATCAAAAATTCATAACAAGCGCGCCATCTGGCGATTTATATGTTTGGCTGTACATGATTGCACTTGCGGGCTGTGCGCCACGCGAACATTCTATTAACGATTTCTTTCCTGGCTACAGCTTTAGCTTGAATGTTCATACCAGATCGAGTTATCGTCGTCATGACTTCAAAGAACCTATTAAACCTATCAGGCTGCTTACATAGGCTGGTAAACGTATATCTGTCAATCTTATCTAATATAACGGCAATGTCCATGCACTCAACATTATTTCTGCTAATGTTGCAGCGGTAGGCAACACGCCTTATGAACTTTTTATGAAGTTTAGCCAGAATCTTTTGATCACACACAAGTCCTAGATGCCATACAGGTGAGGCGTAAATTAGGACTGGGAGAACATATTGCTTGTACAGTCTAACATACAGGGAAGCGTCTTTAATCACAAACGAGCGCAATATCCAGTTTAGTCTTCTTGTAGCAGCCGTTACCACTTCAAGTATATGAGGTGTATAGTTCAGGGTATCAGATGTCAGTATTCCCAAGTCTTTGATCGCCTTTTTAACAGTTAATTCCTCAGAGCCTAGCGTGTATTTGTGTGCAGGATTATTGTGACCAAAGTGTAGCACAGCACATTTATTAACAGACAGTTTAAGATCGAGGCATTTACACCACTCCATAAATTTGTCTAGCGTTTCCTGAAAAATTACTATGTTGCTTCTATTATCTACGGGTATATACATTTTGACATCATCAGCATAAATTTTTACATGAACGATTTGAGGTATTACATGTTTCAATGAGTCAGTATACAGTATATACATTAAAGGGCCGAGAATGGTACCCTGCGGGCAGCCCGAGGTAACTTGAGCCGTAGATGACAGGCAGTCGTTGACTCTGACCCTAAAGAGTCTATCACTTAAGAAAGCCTTACTCCAATTAGCTATACGATCACCCACTCCATACTGTGGAAGAATATTAAGTAGCTTAGAGTGCGTGGTACTCTCAAAAGCAGATTTAAAATCAAAATACACGCAGTCAAACGGTCTTCCGTCATTTATAAAGAGGGCCCAATCATTTTGAGTCTCAAGTAACTGAAGAAGAGCAGAATGAGCGGGACGATATGCAAATTGTTCCCTCGAAATTAGACCTTGCGCATTTGCATTCCTGTAGATCTCCTCTGCTATGACCTTCTCAAAGAGCTTGCAAGGCACGGAGGTCAGCGAGACGGGCCTTTTATTATTAGGGTCGCTTTTATCGCCACGCTTATGCACAGGACATACGATGGCATATCTAAAGAGATTAGGTACGTTTTCCTCTTCGAGAGACCGGCGGAAAATAATTGAGAGTGGCACGCATACATCATAGCCACACTTCTTATAAACAATGGCCGGGATACCGTCAGGGGTGGCGCTACGCTTGTTGGCTAATCCGCGCAGATGCCGTTCGAGGTTCTCTGGTGAAGAGTCAACGTTATTCACCACCTGCACGCTGGAGGGCTCATTTAAGAGGAAAGCGGCGTTAGTGTTGCGCGATTGCAGCTCGGCGTGCGATGGGTAGGTTGCGGCAAATACATTTCTGAGAATTTCAGCTTTCTCACGGTCTTCAGTTGCAGTAGATCCGTCTGGTCGCTTAATTGAGGTCAGCGTGTCTTTTATTTTCATACGTTTTTGAACATACCTATGGACAGCGCACAACTCTCTCCAACGATGACTTCGTGGTACAACGCATTCTTGTGCTCACGGATCTAAAAATATATCTGAGTACGCTAGAGTCATACAGCGAGCTAAACGGTTAAACAACTAACGTGTAGAAGACAAATGCTATAAAGTTCGGATCTCCCGGGGAGGGGGGGGGGTTAAAGAAGTAATAGGCTTAGTTTGGTGCTCCGATCGAATTTGTCTCGGAGTTCACTACTCTGATAACGTAAGACGGCACATCGTTCTCCGCCCACATACATATATTCAGCGAGTTCACAGCAGCATTGTCACCATGACCTCAATCCCGGCGCCACCGAAACACTCAGTAAAGACAGCACTAATGTTGTTTAATCTGAAGCTTGCCTCAGTAGCTTCATATGATACTACACCGATTTGGGGGCACCTATCCGCTCAACAGCTTATCGCTCTTTCGAGTTTTTCTATCTGTTCATCACGGATCTAGCAAGCCGTTGTCCACGTGCGCCTACGCTTTCACTGCGAGGCTTCCGAAAGGAGTTTGAGCAGAAGATGAGAGAAGTACCAGAAGCGTTTTTACCAAACGTCGTTAATGTTGGACAATGCATGGACGGAATCGATTGTGGAACAACGTCATTCATCATTTCATCTACTTCTCCGTTCAAAGGTTCCACCACAAACTGTGCCAACAGACTGAATTCCATACGCCTTGCGATGAGTGTCGATATACATATAACTGTAAGACATGTAAATCGGCACCATCTTTTTAGGTGCAAGAAGCGCTCTTCATTGTTAGCCAACCACCTTCCACCATTTCTGAATCAGACTATCGACTTCTATGGCAAAGGATTCTGCTTTCTGCTTTTTTTACTCTTTCTGGTGAGATTAATTTCTCCCCTGTAAATAGATCTGCAAATAAATCTAAATAGACGGGAGTCAGTACGACAGCACGATGCTCCGCGAGTACAGTGGATGCGGCAAACATTTTCAATCGAACATTGCTACTTTGGGAAGGCTGAATAAACTCACATGCGGCCTCGCATTGTCTTCCTGAAAGAGAACGCCCTTTCTATTAACGAAAAAAACTAAAAACTCGGTTGACCTGATCACAGTAGACACCTGCGTCTATCGTTTGGCGACAAGCAAGATATTCGTGCCAGACGATACCATCTTTATCCCACCAAACCCAGAGCAAAATCTTGCGCGAACGGGTTAATCTTATCGGCGTCTTCTGAGGGGGCTGGGTTATCCCAGTGCTAGAAGATGCACTGGGATCTTCTAGGTTTCACATTGTCGTAAAAGACCCCGTTTTCTTTCACATATGGTAGATTCGATCCAAAAACGAGCATTCATTGTGTATGGCAACTCAAGAAGAGCATTTTGCTAGCCGCTTCACTTTGTTGCGCTCGTTTAAACCTTGCGGTTTCCATTGGTTCAACTTTGACACGAAACCATAGGTGCGAAAGTGAGTGACGATGGTTGCATGACACACCCCCGAAGTCCACGGTTAATTCACGCGCAATGACGTGGATATTCTGTTCCACAGTTTCGCGCAAGCGGTCTTCCTTATGTGTAATGGATCTTCCAGAACGGGGGTCTTTACCCCAAAGGCTTAAGTTGCCGAAACGGAAATTGGCCAACCAACTGTAGAACGAAGCCTTGGAGATGCTGTCCTGGCCGAATACGTTCCAAATACTTGAACAGTTTCAACAGCAGTAAGACTTTGTTAAATACATTGAATTTGAACGCATATAAAATTGTTGCCCGTAACAAACAATTTCTGCTGTCTATTCCTACAGAATTTTTATAGCAAAATAAACGAATTAGATCACCCTACGAAGCTTTTGCGCTCACACTGGTATCTGTTTCATAAACATAGTAGACTTTTTAGAGGCCTTTTCCGCCTTTAGCCTTCTTGACTAAAGACGTCATCCGCTACGAAAACACGTTATATTACAAGATCTGTCTTGAAATTTGTTTGACGATATCGTGTTGCCAGTTCTTTAGTTGATTATGCGAATACTTAAGTGGACACATTTGATGTTGAAAAACGATTGTACATACGACAATCCGCTTTAGACTGCAGTTCCCAGATAGCGTTTATCACAGTGAAGTTACGGGCAATGTGATACCTCAATGAGACACGACGCAAAAATTTGTACACTTTAATGTGCCACAATATGCTCGTTTAAGTGAATAGACTGCTAAACCTCACAACAATGCGTGTACGTGGGTAAAACCAAACGGTTACAAAATCTCGTGTAAAATCGATCTTTAACACAACAAAATATGGCAGGACATATTATACAATTTGATTGGCTGACTTGTGTGACATGAGCGGTAAAATCCCATTCCGGCGCCACAGTAGTTCCGAGGTTCCTACTGCCATTTCAAAAGGGGCATAGCCTCCAGATAAAGCATTATGTAAGTATGGGGGCCTCTTTTTAACCCAATACTGCACATTTTGGCACTGACACCATTTACTCATTTCGTTATCTACACACCATTTAGACAACGCCTCAGTTGTACTCGGTAGTATTCTCGTATGTCGTTCGTCAGCGATGTTGCAGTTCAGGGCCCATATACAATTTCGACCATTACAGATGCTTCCACTTTATGAAAGAAAAATAGTATAAAAAACAAACAAATATATATATATATATATATATATATATATATATATATATATATATATATATATATATATATAATCTAAAACAGCATCCGCTGAAATGGTACAGTTTTGATCTGCAACATGGCGGAGCACAAATAGACGTTTATGATGGCAGCTTTAGTCAGTCAGCGCGTCGCAGTGATGCGTCTCTGCCGTCGGTGTCGTTTGCACCATTGAGGTGATGGTCATCGATGGGGACGAGAATTCAAATGAAGAATGCTGACGACGGGGCGGCTCGATGTCAAGGCCCCTGCAGTCAGACCCTTTCCTGGTCGTGGTGGGGATGGTGCTGCTGCTGCTGCGAGTTGCAAACCGACAGGATGCCATTATGGCGGCTCCATTAAGTAAGGGCAACGCAGACAACGACACGGCAAGATGTTCGTTCTATTGCTCGCACCAAAAACACCACATACACATATTTGTACATGTAGACACAGAACGACGAACTACAAGCATGGTAAAAAATTCATTCATGCATAGATGAGTGTACGACTGAACAGAGCCAGACAATTAGGACAACAGCCATACAGAACACAAAGCAAAACGTATCGAAAAAAAAAAGATCAATTAAGACAGAAAGGTAGCCAGAATGCAGTATTACTGTTTTTATCTTGCTATTTGCTCTTTGCCGCCGCACGTGCACGTTCCCAGATTAATGCCCGACACCGGTAGGCCGAAAATATATCGAGAAAAACCTGTCTCCGCGTGTGCCCAATTTTTTATACAAAAAAAAATAAAATTTACTTATGCATTTACATTGGGCATCACTTTATGTTTTGCATAAAGTGATTTTTTGCTACTGTTTGATCATTTTAGTCGTAGAAGTGCAAAATGTGGTTGTTGTTGTTCTTACTGCGGCTGCTATTTCTGGTTGCATTGCGACTGGTATTATTGTTGTCATTGCAGTTGCTATTGTTGTTTGTATTGTATTAGCATTGTTGTTGGCGTGGCCGTTGCTGCTTGCTGCTGCTGTTGTTGTTATTATTGTTGTTTGCGGCCGGGACAATCTATTACGATATAGATGCACATATCCAACGGTGGTGAAAAGTTTGGTTTTTACATCCGAACCCCCAACTGCTTGATCATAGCGTGGGGTCGTCTCTGCGCGCCCGCGAGTTATGTGCCCAGATGTAATGTGTTCGACGAAACCTTCCTGAATCGTGTTTTTGTTATCCTTTATGGTTTTCTGCCGTGCCTTTTTTGCGCCTCGGGCAACATAGCAGCAGTACGAGGAGGGCAACCACAGCAGTTGCAGCTGCAGCAGCAGAAGCAGAACAAAGATAAGAAAACCATACCAGGATAAAGAAAAGGATATAAAACGAAAAAGGGAAAAAAACCACCGCTAAGCCAGCACGAGGAAACTGACCACAAAAAGAGTGCCGCATCGATGATCCGAGTCGACTCGTCGTAGACTCAGATCGATGCGGTCACCGTCGTGGTAGTAGTAGTAGTAGTAGTAGTAGATCTTGGTCAAGCATTGACCCGGGAAGGCAAGAAGAACTTCATTTGATTTGGCTTCGCTTCCTCTCCCTGCTTGGATGCCAAATCGATCATTTGATCCGTTTGGGCCCTGTCCGGCTGTCCTGATATCTGTCGACTGTCCTGGCCGACTCCTGGCCAGTCGAAAAGGATCGCACTGTAATAGCTACGGATGTTCGTTCATTATCCGGCTTGGCTAGGATTCGGCCGCTGCAGCGAGGTCAGCGCGCCCCTGTGCCTCTGCGCCACGTTGCACACCGCCGATACATGCTGGACATATCGAACTGACAAGGCAACGAGATACGTTCACACCTCACAATTATATTGTTGTGACAACAACAGCAACAACAACAACAACAACGAAACAACAACAACAACAACGAAACAACAACAACAACGAAACAACAACAACAACAACGAAACAACAACAACAACAGCAGTGGATCGACTAACGAAGGTACACGCTCACATCTCACAATTGTACCGCTATGACAACAACAGCAACAACGGCACAACCAAAAAATAACAACAACAACAATGGCATATATCAAATCACGCCGATGGCGTGCTACTCCGTCCTTTTCTCCATCGACGATTCGTGTGGGCTTTCGTATGCTCTTCCATTTATTTATTATTCATTGATTGATTGATTCCATCTCAATAGTGGCGACCGCGACGACACGGACGACCACAACGGCATGGACGACGTCGGAATCTGCCTGTTCATCTTCATCTGGAAGACGAGAAACAGCAGCAATTTTTCGTCGTGGTCCACACAGCGAACGCGCACGACCAGGCAGCAGGTAGTATTTGGCCAGTCATTCCTTTTCGTCGTCGTTGTCGTTCGCCGTCGTCTTTTCCTTGTCGAGACATGACAGGACACGTACTTACGTCATGCACATACCGGCGAGCATAGCAGAGGAGGTGGTAATCGGACACATAGCTGTACCACCACCAACAACACCACCACCGCCACCACCACCACGATCAGCAACAGAATCATCATCAACAACAACAATAACAACAACAACAACAACAACAACAACAACAACAATAACAACAACAATAACAACAACAACAACAACAACAACAACAACAACAACAACAACAACAACAACAACAACAACAACAACAACAATAACAACAACAATAACAACAACAACAACAACAACAACAACAACAACAACAACAACAACAACAACAACAACAACAACAACAGCAGCAGCAGCAACCAACCAACCGCAGCGGCTTGTATTGCATTTGTTAACAACTGTCGCGGCGATCTATGGCAACAACAATTGCAAGACGCCGACGCCAAGATTGAGTGCAAGCATAGAAAATGAAGTACGGGAAGTGTGCGATATCCCGCGAAGACGTCGGCGTCTATATCAGCAACTCTGCTGTGCGTGACTCAGCAACAGCAACAGCAGCAGCGACAGCAACAACAGCAGCAGCAACAGCTGCAGTTGCAACGAAGGGCTGGCTAGTTTGCGTGGTGAACTGCGGTGTGCGCAATTGTGATCGCGCACAGTGATCACATCGGAGCGTCGTAATAGACCGTCTATCGTATATGTTGTTGGTCAATCTATGTATCTATTTACGTATTTATTTCTTTACGTATTTGTTTCGTTTCTTTACGAATTTATCTGCCCGAAGTGGACGAAACGAGACAATCTATCGTTGCCGTTGATAGATACGACGGCATCCAGCTTCCACATCACCGCAGGGCAATACATATACGCATGGCGACTGGCTCTAGGGGGCCAGTCCAATTAGACGTGTTCTTCCCAATATCATGCCGAGACTGGCATGGCGCCGGGACCGTAGATAGGCTTTATTCAGAGTCTCTCCCTTGTCTCTCTCTCTCTCTCTATATATATATATATATATATATATATATATATATAATATTGAGTCTGGCATACGCCAAGATGTACATGTGACTTGACACTGCTATATATAATAGTGCTAATAGTATATATATATATATATATCATTAAGTGTTGCCGGTTTTATTAGCTGCTATCTACTGTTGCTTGCCGGGTTTGCCCAATTGATCTAAGAATTGTATTCGCATACGATTTGTGATGCATCGTGCTTGCGGTAGTATGCAAATAAGACAAGATCTCTTCATACAAGCGTATGCCCATATATGTATATATATACAAGCTTTTGTAGTAAATGGGGTGTTTTTTAACCGAATACTTGAAACTGCACACCCAACAGCCATACATTTGTAGCGACGTGCTGGCGATCCATTATAGACTAATTCAAATATAGTCATATTTTTGGTCATGGTCAGTGGTACCCACTCTATACGAGATAAAGTAATATTCCCAGTGCACACGTTCTCAGGAGATAATTGTCGCTCCATCGGTATTCTTAATAAATGCTAACTCAGCCATATTTTTTATTCTTTACAGAAAGGTGGTTTTAAAATGGGATCTTTCAGTAAACCGTAGCGTTTAGGGCCTACTATGAATAGCAGAAACGGCAAATTCGTCTCTGAGCTAATCCTATTTTTCATGATCAGTTTATTTGTAACTACATCCATAGGTGATATAAGGCATTTCTTCCTAATACCCTTTGTTATCGTTTTCATAGTTGTTCTATTTCCATGGCTTTCTACAGTCATAAACTATCATCAATGCTTTAATACGTGACTGCCTAAGCATGCAGACTTGATGTGAGCTCCTGTTTCCGGGACATTGCTCTTACATTTGAAAATGCACATGGTTACTTATCTGCGATTTCTGTTACCGGGTTTTAAGACCTCTACTCTAAATAAATTACGAGGTTTTGGAGAGTATGCATCCGACAAAGTTACAGAAGGGACACCCTATCAAAAGCATATATATTTATGTATGTACTGATAATAGCAGCGGCAGTAAACTAGGCGAGTATCACAGGTATCTCGCCCCAGTACGCCTAGCCTCATTTGATCATTTAGATTAGCGTCCCGTCTACAGAAAGAACCTGGCCGCGTTATCGGAGAACGCCGAAGAAGACGGAAAGTTCTCTAGCCAAAGGGGAGACGTAGAATGGCATCGACTCGGCAGCACATGCGGAGTGGTTGGCGCGGACGTCCGGTTCATTTCGTCGCGTTAAAGCGGATTTCGCTAGAACTACACATAGGTAGATGAACGAATAAATGAAGGGACAGACACGATAATGAACGTCCAAATAGCCATTTTGTGTGCCGATTTATCGATTGAGCATCTTCGATTCTGATCTCATTGTGCACTGTGTGTGCTGCCCTACGATGTTCACCTTGCCCAACCGTAGCAGGCGATCGTTGCGTGTACAGAACAGAACGTCGACGAATTAACACAACCTGACGTTAGCCGAACTAAGACCACGACTTCTGGTCCTCCAACAACAACAACAACAACACAACACAACCACAACACAACAACAACAACAATGGATTGGTCTGAGAGCGCCTGAAACGAGAAGAAGAGATTGCGATCGAGTTGGACTGTTTATTGTTGATCGAGTTGCTGCACTGTGCTTCGCGATTCGGCCATCTCCCCTTGTTGCTTCGTCAGTCCGCCCTGTCTTCTGTGCTTATCGCTAATCGAACTCATTTTAGCTCTTCGCTCGCTCGCTCGATCACCCTCGCTGTTGTTGTTGTTTTCGTTGCCGCTGTTGTTCCATCCGCTCGTCGATAATGTTTCTCATGCTGTCGCCGGCAAATTGACGCAGGCGACACGTCACGTCATCCGATCCAGATTGTTAGCTGCTGCGTTCATACAACGGAAAAATCGGCGCCGTGTTCGGACGGCTGTCTCAGTAGGCGCCAGGGTAGGCGATTATATGTATACAGACGGCTCAGTTCAGCCAATACAGAGACGACGAGTTTTGTCTGTTTCACCTTGGAAGATATGACTGGCGCCAGTGTTACACTTTTTTTTGTTTGCGTCTGCTAATAACCGTCCGGCTGAACGGACCCCAAGCATGCCGCAGAGAAGCGTCAATCTCTGGTGGACGCAATTGTTCGGGCAAAGTCCTGGTGACGCGTCGACAAAATGCAAAATAAATCTGGATAAAAATACGTATGTATAGAATTCACGTTGATCTCATATATATGTATATATATATATATATATATATATATATATATATATATATATACATTGACACGGGCGATAGCCTTCTCTGCAAAATTACCTGAATAGTTATAATTGTTTGAATTTATGTAATAATGAAAATTTCAAGCTCGATGAAGAATTATTGAACTTAAATAAATTTGCCGTCCGGAAAAGACGGTTTTATAATATATATATATATATTATATATATATATATATATATATATATATATATTATATATATATATATATATATAGATATAAATATATATATATATATATATATAATTATTGAACCGTGAGTAAACATAGGGGACTCAAGACAGCAAGATGGAGCAAACAAGTGCTAGCACCGTTTCAGGGCGCCTCAACTTTCTGAAGCTCGTCTGCTGTCACGACTCACAGACTTTGTAAAGAGAATTGGTCCAAGTCAAGCGCGTGTATGATTTGCTATGGCCGATTGGTACAACTGTGATGATTGCATTGCTTCTCTTCTGCCAATGGTAGACATTTCGGTTTTGCTAGCAAACAAACAGTAACGCAAATATGTCGCAAGTTTTTCGGATTTTGTCCTGGCTCTTGTCAAGCGGCTGCAGCGGCAACGGCAATGTTGTTGCGAATATTCAAATACAGTGCTTTCTAGCATCGTTCGCATCGTTGTCGTGTGCAGGGGCTTGTGCAGGGGATGTTGTTGTGTTGTGATCCCGGCGGTTTTGGTTGGTACCTGCTCCCCCCCCGCTTTCCCTATTGGCTTCACTCGGATTGTGACGAATTACTCTCCGTTACAGCAGCAGCAGCAGCTGAAGTAACGACAGCAACACAGATCAGTCTACTAGCTGTAGCAGTAAATATAAGTAACGAGATAAATCATCAAGCAGCTACAGCAACAGCAGCAGAAGCACGTCGTTGTTGTAGTGGTTGTTGTGCCGAACAGAACAGTGCTGCACTGGTGCAGAATGACGCGCCGTCTCATCAGTTGAATTATGAGCGCCAATTGCACAAACTGTGATACAGAAGCATTCCGTATGAGGCTGGTTGTTCGTAATGTGTTTGTTGTTGTTGTTGTGTTGTTATTATTGCTGTCGAAACGAAATAATAATGGTACGATGGCAGAAGCCACAATAGCAGCAGCAGCAACAGTGGGAGATCAGATGGCGTCTGTTCTCGCTTCCGGGGCAGAAGATGACTGGTTGTCCGTTAAGTGTGGAAAAGAAGTAAAGACAACAACAGCAGCAACGGCAACGACAAGAACAACAACACAACAATAATAACAAGAAGAAACAACAACAACAACAACGATAATAACAAGAAGAAACAACACCAACATATGACGTTTCTTTGCGACTGCGGTAGTCCGGGGGCGGTGCCCTACAAATCGCTTCCTTCCTGCGTGGCCATCCCCTGGCGCGGCGTTCGTACAGCCGTAGCTGAAGCTCTGCCGATCA
>QVRM01002798.1:0-33940 GCA_003439945.1 Dermanyssus gallinae
ACGGTTTTTCTCAATCTTCGAAGCACTCAAAAAAACATTTTTTTTATCTTGTTTCAAGCTCCCTCCTGCGATGCCGTCTTTATCTCGTCCAAGCGTAGCGGTAACGTCCGTCCTTTTCATGGGCCTCTTTCAGTTTAGGGAACAAGGAAAAATGTCACAGGGGGCCAGGATCTGGGGAAGACTCGTGGCCTGCGGCATCATTAGTGGTGTTGTTTTTGGCCAAAAACTCGCGCACAAGCAACGATGTGTGAGCAGGGGCGTTATCGTGGTGCAAAAGCCAATTTTTGTTCTTCCACAAAATCGGGCGTTTCTGGCGGATGCTTCGCGCAAATTGCGCATACACTTGCAGGTAATATTCTTATTGACCGTTCTACCACTGTGGCAAGAACTCATGATGCACTACGCCCCTGCAATCGAAGAAAACTGTCAGCAAAACTTTCACATTCGACCGAACTGGCGCGCTTTTTTCGGTCTTGGTTCGTGCGGCAGCTTCCATTGAAGATGATTGGAGCTTTGGTTTCCACGTCATAACCATAAACCCACGATTCGTCACCAGTTATGACCCTCTGGAGCAAATTTGGGTCGTCGCGGACAGAGTCCAACATCTCATTAGCAATGTTCATGCGATGCTGTTTTTGGTCGCAATTGAGCAATTTTGGTACGAATTTCGCGGCGACCCGTCTCATGCCCAAATCATTGATAAAATCGAATGCACGAGCCAAATGATATGTTAGGTCCTCAGCAACTTCTCTAACGGTGATTCGACGATTGGCCAATACCATTTCTTCTCCACTTCATTAATTTTTTCGTCTGTTGTTGAAGTGCTCGGGCGTCCGGCACGCTCTTCGTCGTTCACATCTTCTCGGCCTTCTGAGAACATTTTGTACCACCGATAAACGTTGCTTCGGTCCAAGGTAGCTTCTCCGTATGCCACAGTCAACATTCGGAATCCATCCGCGCACTTAATTTCGTTTTTCACACAAAATTTGATACAGGTTCTTTGATCCATTTTTTTGAATAGGTAAAAATCGAAGACGATCCAAAACACGTGCAAGCAAAGCAGCTGTCAACAATTAAGTGAACATTCAAAATGGCCGAGCTTGTCGGCATAAGTGAGAGACATGAGTACCAACATAACGCCACAAAAAATCGAAATTCGAATATACGTAACCCGCGAAAATTCAAAAGTCGCGATACGTTTTGAACACACCTCGTATATATCTCAACATGTCCGGTTCTCGGTGCCTTATTGAAGATATACCTCCTCACGGATATACCACGACCATAGGGGTCGGACGGTGAATAGTATGGAATACGAAGATAGACACATAGATAGATAGATAGACAGATAACTAACTAACTAACTAACTTACAAGCTAACAGTTAACTTAATTATAAACAACACGTAGCTAACCTCCGTATCGTCCTTGACTTCTTTGTGTATGTATGCGGCTGGTTGCCTCGTTTAGATCCGGACCTGTGCGACAAGATGTCGGCAGCGACGACGACAATCGCCCAGCAACAACCCGATGCGTTACGGACAGTGGACGTTGCCGACGTCGGCGTCGATCACGACCAGAGAAAGGCGCCGCGAGCTGATGCCACGGTGACAACTGCCAGTCCCACGCCCCCGCTAGAAGGAGAACAACTGTCGCCATTGGGTGGTTCGGCCGAAGCTCCGCCCGTAGCCCCACCGCCTCAGCCTGCCGTGGCGACAGATAGCAAGCTCACCACTAACCCAATCATCAGCGCCTACAAGGACATCACGAATATGCTATCGAACAAGATTGGTCTGGTAAGCAGGCAGCGACTGGTGGTTGCGTCGTTTTTAACCAATGTTCGCACTTGTTGTTGAGCTGTGTGCTGTTTTTCGCCTCTGCATTATTCTCTCCCCGTTTCCCTTGTTGTCCTCCCGTTTTATGTTTTTTCCGTTCATCCTGTCCGTTTCGTTTGCCACCTATTTTGCTGAAGTCGTGCTGAAGTCGATCTTTTCCTGTTGCTGCTTGTTTTTGGAACGGCTATCTGTTGTCCTGCTCCTCTCCACTACTACTAGCAATGGCGGACGTGGTCGTTCTTGTTGTGGTTCTTTCGGGATATTGCGGGGAAAGTGCTGCTGTGCATAGATCGTGCCGTATCATACGAAGCTTAACGACGCAGGGGCGATGCAAGTAGATATAGACGATCTAAATGATCTGTAAACATTAACCTTTTCGAACGCCAGGTCAGCGAAGACATGGTTAAGGTGTACACCATTAACACCACAACAAAATCAAGTGAAATCTTGATTATCGGCATTTAAAGCACATCTTGGCTTGAGTGCCCAACTTTTCGGCTGTAAACTTTTCTTCGAAAATGAAGTGATAGCTGTAACAAATATCACTAAATGTTTGATGGAATCTCTGTTTCTAGCTTGTTTGGCGATGGTGATGATGATTGCGTATCAATCTGTTTTAATTAAGATAGGTATTTATTAGTATCAACGAGAGCATTTAAGGAGAACTGCTGCAAAACGTTCTACTGTTGGCTACAGTTCCGATCGTGCTCCCCCAGGCTCTGTGTAAGCAGATGCATGCCTAAATTATGATATCGTTTGCAACAACGATAAAAAAAATGATTGTGTTATCAGCGATTCTGCGCCATAATGCTATATGCCTGTGCCTGGGTTCATTGAAAACATAGCACTCAGAATATTTTTAGTGTTACCATTGTGTTGTATATATATGCATATATATAAATACTAGTACTTGTTGCTATTATCATTAGTAGTAGTCGTCGTGGTAGTAAGTTGAGCTCCGAGTTTCAAAGTAATATGTATGGTGTGAAAATCTGTGTTGGTAAATTTGCAGCATCTTCCGAGATTTATTAACCAGACGGCTTCGGAACCATCAAGCGGAACGTCAGAAGACACGAGCGATGAATTCGATACAGCACCGCCAACCAAGGCTACCGACAACAGTAACGTCGTTGAGAAGGATGCCAGCTTCGATATCGCAACAAATAAAGGTCCGAACGTGAGGAACGAGTTAATAGCGTTGATTAGTGAAAATCATTACGACGACAATTCTGCCAATAATGTGGATGAGGAAAATAAATATACGTGTAGAATTGTTTTGCGTAAGGTTCAGCCGGAAGGATCCAGATGCATACGCATATGTCGGGAATCGACTAGTAGATCTATAACCTAAATTGCTATATATATATATATATATATATATATATATATATATATTATTGCATCGTTTCAGCAGAATCCGATACAGCAAACCATAACAGTGAGGTGGTGAACAGCGGCGCGCCCGTCTCGGAGCAATCCGGAACGTCTCAACCCGATTTAGAGCGGCAGGATGATGACGATGGCGTAGAAGTCAAAGACGTTGTGGATCCATCCGCTGTCGACTTAGATCATCGCTCGGAAACTGGTGAAGCGGTTCAGGATTCCTTGAACGCAGCGCCGTCCGTGGTGAGTGAGTTATACGAAAAGCTTGTGTGAGTAGCATGGTATGTTTGCGCATTCATCTGATGTGGGAATGAACTACGTAACATTCAGCTGAATAAGCCTAAATATTTTTTAAAGTTTTTTTCTAAGATTCGCTGTAACAGTCGTGTTGTGAGCATGCAATAGCTTGCCTACTTTGGTTGAGCCTCGACAACAAAAGAACTCGTGGAACGACGGCTTCATTGGTAGTGAAGCGCTTGTTCATATTCTCCTTCATCTATATAAGATCTAAAAAAAGATGCAAGTTTTAGGAAATATCGCTTTGTTAAATCTTAATGTTAAATCTTAAGTTATGCCAATATCAATATCCCATCTCTTCAGGTGTTAGCGTCTCCGGTCGTGTCCCCCCTTTCCGGCTACTTTTCGCCGACTAGTGCATGCGTCCAGTGAGCTTAGAAAGAACAGTTACCAGTGTTACTTAGGGAAAGAACATGATGCATTTGTATGTCTTTTCTCTTGAAGGGGACAATCGTCAAGGACGAGGACACGACGCCGTTATCGAACAGAGCCGAAAACTCCAAGGAGTTGCCGCCGGTCGTATCGGAACCCGTTCATATGGGACCTCCGTCTAGTTTGCAGGACAACCCGGCTAGCGGCGATGCTAAGCCGACAATGGTTTGTGTTATGGACGTGCAAAAATAGACAGAGAATAGATAGAAACTACATATTTGACTGCGGAGGTGGTAAGGTACCATAATGGGCCCAACAAATGTTTTTGGGGTCGTCCAGGTGGTTCTGAATTTGCCATATTTCGTAGTAACTAAATACTCCGGGTAAAAAGGCAACATTTGCCTGAGAAAATGTAAGTCTTTGTTCTTACTACTACCACTAAGACAAGGAAAACCACAATATACTGACAAATCAGAATAGTTGTGTGAGGTGAAATGATTTGATCGGGATTATCGACGTATGAGCTCAATTAGTGATATCCAATACGGGCACCAACGTCACATTTCTTGAATATATGATTATAGAGCAGGTCATTTTAGAGCATAAGTTAAAATAAGTGTGGGCACAGCTTTAAGCTTGGTGGGAGTGCATCAAGAGCTGAATACACTTAAATGTTTATTTAAGTTTTGTTAGATAGAGAAAGGACATGATTAATTTATATTTTTTCTATTTAAGGGGACAATCGCCAAGGACGAGGACACAACGCCATCATCGAGCAGAGCCGAAAACTCCAGGGAATTGCCACCGGTTGTACCAGAATCCGTTCATATGGGACCTCCGTCTAGTTTGCAGGACAGCCCGGTTAGCGGCGATGCTAAGCCGACAAAGGTTTGTGTTATGGACGGGTAGAAATAGACGTATATGTTGGACTGCGAAGGTAATAAGGTACCATAATAGACCCAATATTTGTTTTTGGGGTCGTCCAGGTGGTCCTGAATTTACTATATTTTGTGGTAGTCAAATACTCAAGTTAAAAAAGAACCATTTGCCCGAGAAAATTGAAGCCACTGTTCTCTCTACCACTAAGGCAATGAAAAACCACAATTCACTGGCATAAATCAGAATATTTGTGTGAGGCGGAATAACTTGATCGGGACTATCGTATGAGCTGAGTTGGTGGCATCCAATACGGGCATCAACGTCACAGTTCTTGGATATAGGATTTTCGAGCAGGTCATTTTAGAGCTCAAGGTAAAATAATGTGTACACAGCTTTGGGTTTGGTGGGAGTGCATTAGGAGGAATGGCTGAGTATCGCCAAAAAAGAAGACATAGCATGTATAGTGTAGTGGTTCATAGACATAGTAGATCATAAGAGAAACTAAGCATATATATATATATATATATATTCGTCAACAAGTGAGTATGCACGGCAGGATACAGTGTTACGCATGTCAAAAGTTTGCAGTGCTTTCCTCTGCATGACCGAGCTGATTTAGTCTATTTTTTATTGTAGGAACCTCCTTCGACCAAGCCCTCTCATGAAGACACTGGAGCTGCAATTGACGCAGCGTTAAAAGCGCAGTCTAGTGAGAGAATAGCTGCTGTGCAGGACGTACCACCTGTAACAGAACTCAACCCTACAGTTAGAGATGTGGCAAACTCTGTAAACCAGGATCAGCCATCCGCTCGAGATATTCCTGAACATGGTAGCGAGGCAATCACCACCGAGGGTAACAATAAAGAAAAAAATTGCGTAATCGGCGGCGGCAACGACATTAACAAGGATAACAATAGAAACACTGCTGGCAACTACGAAGATGTCAAGCCCAGTAGTGAAAGCGCCCACAACAACAACAATCGTATTATCGAAGGCCAACCGAAAGCGCCGTCGGAGTCGGCCGCCGAACTGCAGTCTGGAGGGGATACGTTGAGCGTATCTGTGGAGCAGTCCGTTGTCGCCGGTCAATCGGTCCCTTCTGAAAAAATTAACGATGTGGCGAATGCTCCTGACTCTTCAGTTGAAACGCCGACGGCCAGCGTGCTACGTGATGCAAAAGCTAGTGACGCTGTTAAACCGGAGTCGCCGGCTAGTCAATCTTCACCGGTAACTGCCGATGCTGATTCGGTAGTCAGGGATTTGCAGGGTTCCTCCGCCGCGCTTGCCAGTCCTCCACAAGCAGTTGATACGAACCGCGGTAGTCCGCCTACGCCTCCGTCGCAAGCAACGCCAGAACTGCGCGAGCCAAGGGTGATTGTTGGTCTGCCGCCCAGTAGTCTGTCCCAGCCAAACATTCACGCGACCAAAACGGGACCTGTCGCGACACGTTTTCGAACGAGACCCGCGCACGGACATTCGCATGGCGGTCACGGTCACTCGCATGGAGGCCACGCACACTCGCACGCCGCGAGTCACGGACATAATCATGATGATCATGGGCACGGCTCTCACGATCACCACGGGCATTCCCACGGAGCGCATGAACATGTCGGAGCAGACGTGCACCACCACTCTCATAACGCTGGCCCGCCAGAGCCGGACCCTCTGCAAGGTCACTCATACCCCGGACAGAAGCCGGCCGCCCCTGTGCCATCGGCGGCCGACGCATCCGGTGGTAGCGGCAGTACTTCCACAGAAGTGGCGCGGGAACCTGGTACCGTCGAAGTCGAAAGTAACAAGCCCGCTCCAGCTGGAGACAACGTAGTTCCCATGGTAATGATTCCAACTTAACCGACCGTACTTCGGAAGTTCAGCTTCAGTTGCTCCGGCGCTACTGAGAGTGAATTTGTCGATAGACATCCGTATATAGGAAATATTTCGTTTATTCTAATTAGTCTGCTTAGAAATTGGCTTTACATTTTAAGAGTAACGATGAATGCCAAATGCACATATACTAACTGACCAACTGCTTTTATCATTAGTACAAAGGCCGCTAACTAGTATTTACTGTGTGTGTGTTCAATATTGACTGCCAGTGCATGTTTTTAGATACCTCACGCGATTACGCAACCTAGTTGCTTACTTGTTCTTCTCGTGCTCTTCTGATTATTTACTGTTGTCTTGTGTGAACGTGTAAGGTTGGACGACCTGAGTATAAGGAGAATACTGCGGAGCAGACTTGTGAACGAAACGACGGTATTGCTTGTAGCGGAGAGGATCCCCGACAGTCGTCGGCGTTACGAGACGACAATGCTCACAGCAAAGCACACCCTAAGGAGACTTTCAGGGAGCCAGCGAAGCGAAAACCTCATGACGACACGGCTGACTCTGTTATCCGAGACTATGTCGGGCTTGTGTTGTCTGTTGTACGTATCTATTTTATACTCCTTTGCACTTTGTTCCGTTGTTGCGAATGTTAGCTGGTTCAACTATTGAAATATGCCAATCGACTCTTCAGGCAGGAAGAGGTGTTAACTTGCTAGTTTTACGTTTTGTTGTTTCAGGTCCCCGAACCACTGCATAGCCTTTTGTGGGAGTTCGAGGATCGAGGTGTATCTAGCCACGTGGTGGTACTCACCTTCCTCTGCGGATTACTTGGCGCGTTTTTGATCATGTTTTTCACCTGCATTTCGCAAACTTCCAAGGAAGGCGCTCTTTCCGACTACATAGCTAGACTCGAGCAGCAGATATTTGCGCTGAAGAAGGAACGCGAAATTCTGCTCGAGGGTAAAGATAGTACTCTAGTAGCTGGGACGACGCCTAGTGACTCCGGCCTCTCGGAGGAGCTTGCCGAGCGGCATGCGAGAGAGCTAGAGGCTGTACAGGCGAGGGCCAATCAAACTGAGCAGGACGCCATCCGGCTACAAGACGCTGTTGACAAGCTACAGGTGGCTCTTCGGTCAGCTCAAGAGTCGCTGGCCGAGAGCGAGGCTACACGCGAGGCAGAGCGCGAGGACTTTGACTTACAGCAGCAGGAAGTTGCAGAAGAGCTTACTGAACTGCGTATCCTCATCGAGGAAAACGACGAAGTGGTGAAGTCTAAGGACAAAGAATTAAGAGCCCTAACAGAAACCAACGCACAAATTCTTCAAGAGGCACAGATATGGGATCAAAGGTAGGTGAAATTTAATGCGTGTGTACTTGGAAGTAATGTGCAGTAAGCGTTAAACAGTATGCATTAAAGGCATGCATACAAATTTCTAACAAAGAGTTAGCGGGGGTATTTACCGCCGTGGTCGGATATATATATATATATATATTTTTTTTTTTTCAGCTATCATTCAATATAGAACAAGCTTTCAGATTCATATCTGCAAATTTGTTTAAAAAGCCAATTTCAAGAACTGGCTCTGATCTAGTCACGAGACCTAAAGGGTTAAAAGCACGCTCGTGAAACGACTCCTCGGGTACATCCCAATGAAATTTGGGGTCTATTATTTCTAGCCAGCTGAACTCTGGTTGAAATATGGTCATATCGTGTTGCACAGTTTCAGAAAGTTCTAACATACATCTATATTGACGAGTTGAGGCAGACGGGCAGACGTTTGTACACTGCACTTGTTTTAATCGTATCGTAATAGTGGGAACAAGTAACTTCGTTTTTTCAAATGGGACCAAACAGACAAACGGGGCATTTCTTCGACCAGATGGGATATCTTAGTCTCTTATTCAGGAGAGCAGTGAGGTTAGGAATTATGATATCATGCAGCGCAGTCTGATGGCGTCAGCTTTTTGTAGTGGCAAAAACTTCCCTGAAATAGACTGGGTTACTCACTATTCTACGCGGATATTGGCTTACACTCACTCACACAAAATGCAGCATATATATATATATATATATATATATATATATATATATATATATATATATATATGACAGCTACTATTAGTAGCCCGCAATTTATGTCGTTTGCCTTCCTTAAATGTGCCTTGCAGGGTTAAGGAATTGACAGCACGTGTGGAGACAGACACCGAGGCAATGAACAAGCTTCAAAAAGACTACGATGAGAAGTGTACCGAAGTAGAGGCCTTGCAAGAAACTCTTAAAGCTCTAAACGTTCTTGAGAAGGCACAGGATGCGGCAGGAGATGGTATGTTTATTGTAATTAGTTACCGTTGTAACTGTAGCAAAATTATAAAGGTGCTGTAAACTTGCTATACTTGTGAAAAATACTTGATTTTGTATTGGATTTTGTACAAATATAGCAAGTTTAGAGCACCTGATTTAGAAATATGTGCCCATATAGCCACATTAGTATGCAAAGATTACGGTAAGGAGTTCAAGAATACTGTACACCCGTGAAGTCCGTTGAAAGCCCGTGGACGCAGCAAATAAATAATTTATATGGCAGAATATCATATTGTGAGTGCTCGCTCGGTAGTAGGGTTTTGACATGTCCTTAGGGTGGCGTGTTCTAGCTATTATGTTGAGCAAGCAGATATAGCTTGTCTTCATCAGGCAAACGTTGTGTATTGGTTTGTTTTTGCATTGTTCGCATTAGTTTGCAATGAAGACGTCATGCGACGGCTGGTCGATGTGCAGAGGGCACGCCAGCTGAGCGACGAGCTGTCAACGAAGAACGCCGCCCTTCTACAGGAGGTCAGCGAGGCGAGGGATCAGCTGAACAAGTGGCGAGTTGAGATCGAGCAGCTCAAAGAAAGCCTGCAGCAGGCCCTGACCGACAAACAGGAGTCCGAGCAGAAGCTTTCAGTGCTTAGCGAGTACTTCAAGGAGAAGGAACTCAAGCTTCAGCGCGACGTGGTCATGCAGGAGACTTTGCGCCAGCAGAAAGAGAGTGACGCGCTCAGTGTATCTGAACAGCTCGCCCTCTACCGCGAGGAGAACGCCAACTTGCAGTAAGTAGTAAAAAAAACAACGGCCGTAATAGCAGTAGTCTTCATAAAATAGTGGTGACCAATCAGTACTTACAGACATGATCTGCCTGTTCCAGGCTATTTTTGTTGGTAGGGACATAATTAAATGGGTGCCGATTCACGTGTTTATCGTTGAAATTGATGTACATTTCGATTTTTGCGCCGTATGGATATGGCAATAGCTCATTTGGAAGTACGTTCGTACTGCACTTTTAACTGTAGAAATTTTACTTTGAGCACATCTACGTATGGGCAGATGGCGTCGCCGTTTCAATAAAGGAAACATGTATATATAGTTATTGCTTGTTGTGTCCGCCAAATTGGAACTCACCTGCTGCAGTGCATGGCATAGACATGCTACTTGTTACAAAGCTCATTTAGCATATCGAAGAGACGCCGCGTTTTCACAAGTCAGTTTTACGTTATTCCTTCAGTTTTTATTGATGGTAGTCGCTGTTGTTCGTTATTGTGGCATTCACGTATTTTTTTTGTTGTTGTGGTTGTTGTACTCACGACTGCGTTGTTGTTTTTATCGTCCTCGTTGTTGACGACAGATCACAGTCGGCGTCGCTGAAAGAGGAGTTGGAGGTGTCCGAGCGGAAATACAAGCGCCAGCTGATGGAGCAGGAGAAGAGAGCGCACGATAACTGGATGGCGTTTAAGAACTCGACCAAGACGATCGAGGAGCTGCAGGCAGAGATGCAGGTGCTGCGCCAACAGCTCGTCATGCAACGGGCCGACCGCGAGACAGCCGAGCGTGCGGCGGCACTACCACAGGATCGACCTCGGCCACCACCCCCGCTGCCGCCGCTACCTTTGCCGAAGGGCGTTCAGATGCCGCTTCCGCTTTTGCCTCTACCGAACGGGTTAAGCAAAGGTGGGTCAGTCGCGTAAGCTGCACTGAGATGATGCTGTTGCAGCAGCAGCGACAAAAGCACCGGTAGTTTAGTAGAAGTGACACAAACGAAGTTTCCGGTTGGTTGGGGGATGGCAAGACAGCTGTTTTTCAGTGGATTGGTGGGCTCTGGTTCACAATACCGGGCCACAATTGTTAGTTGACGAACTTTCGCGCCTGTCCCCGTGTGTGCGTAGCACCGCATTTTCAGTATCTTCTGTATACAAGTTGAGCCCGGTGGCGTGCGCCTGCGCCTCGCGACCGGAGGAGACACATAGGTGCGCGGGTTCGAGCCCCACCGTTGCACAGTTGTTGAATCTATGGGGGTCATATGAAGCAATGCGAAAAGCAGTCCCATGGGCGTTAAATCTTGACTGAGAGTCAGCCCAGAAAGGTTTTTTTATATACAAAAATGTTAAAAACTAGTTGTAGTAGTAGTGGGGTACGGTTGACGCTGACACGATTATAATATCGAGACACGACGGGCCGACTGTGGTGGCAGTAATGCCGCGTCTGAATGATCTGTCGGCGGTTTTGATGACACAAGTGTATATTTGCTTAGTTTCGGATGTGTGTGTTGTATCTGTCGTTGTATGATGTGTGGCAATTGGTGTACTAAGGTGGCCTAGAGAAACAACATTTATATTGGACGAGTACAGAAAGACACGTGTTTGACACACTTTAGGAGTATTCAATTGAACTAGTCTTCATACGGCTACAGTTTGTTGTCGCCAAGAAATGGTGTATGCCCCCTCTGACGACGAATTGGCTGGGTTTCGTTCATTTCTCATTTATTCATCGAATGCTTGTGGATTTTGCTTGTCTGTGTTGCGCGTAATTAACTTGTAGCGGGCGAAATGCCATCACCGCCGATGAGTCGGTATATGGAAGGGGTTCGGAGAACACCGCCAGCCGGGGTGTCCCTTCCATCGGTGCTCTACCAGACCAAGTCCGGCTCCTCTCGACATAGTTCAGGTAACGTTCAAAGTTTAACTTTCTAACTAACCTAACTTACAACGCTTGAAAAATTCTCGGACGACAACGGTAAGCTGGTCACGCAGCTAGCGCTAAACTGAACAAGTTTTTCAAGAAGCTCCTCCTCTTCAACATTAGTCTAATCATTGCGAATAAAATGTGAGTACGTGCGGTGGAGTTGTATTCAAGAAACGAGATAACGTAGATGATCTAAAATTTGTCAAGTGGTTGGGGCCGCTGTTTTGTCTAAACGAGTTTCGCCCTGTTCAAGCTGTATTACTACACCCCCCCCCCATTTGTGAGGGGTGTACCGCGCTGCTGTTGTTGTTGTCACTGTCACGAGGTGCAATGTCAGTAGAACGTTTTTTTCTCAAACGAAGCGCCGCAAAGTGAATACATGTCATCTAACATCAAGTGCCCTTACTTTTTTTGGACATGCTGCTGGAATGGCTTGTGGATTCGCCTGGCGGTCGCCTCTCCCGGGCGCGCTGTCTCCTTCTCCTTCTGTCTCTTTATCTTTCTCTCTTTCCCTTTCTGACTCGCTATAATTCTCACTCCCCCAACAACTGTACCGTTTGGTTACCAACGTGTCCCTCACGTTTTTCAATATGTTGATGGATGAACACAACACGACGGGACGGGTCGTGACCACGACTTGGTTCTTGGCTCATCGAATACTGCTGGCTGCTGCGTCATGGTGATTTATGTCGATGGTCTCGACTCTTCGTCGACGGCCACCATGATTTTCGTCGTGGCTGCCCGTCGCTCGCTTGGCCGCTACCGCCTCTTCGTCTTCTTCGCCTTCTTCAATGTCATCCTTTCTTGTTGGAAACCCTGGGCCTGGGTCAACGCGCATCATCCATACACTCATCTATCAATCTATCTAATGAATGCTACTTATCATGCCGTCGAAATGACGCACGAAAAAATCAAACAAATGGAACGAACGGCACGAATGAAACGACGCGATGGTGACGGATATCCGTCACGACAACTACGACAACAAGCAGAGGTCAAATCGAATCGCCACCGCTCGACGCGCCGCCGAGACGGTGACAGCATCAGTGAAATGGCCGTCATGAATGGCTACGTGGCTGCGATCGCTGAACGCGACGAGCCAGCTGGCCAGCGTCAGCGTCATCACGGGCATCGTCAGCGGGAAAAACAGGACCGTGCGGAAACAGCCAACCACCACGGCAGGGGTGGCGAGGACAGGGAGCGGGCCGATCATCATCACCATCATCAGCACCAGTATCAGCGCTCATCGGGACAACGAGACAAACGAGATTGCCCTCAATCCGTCGATAAGGGCGAAAGAGGAGAGCCGTCATCATTGTTGTTGCCCTCCTTGTCGTCCCCGCCGCCACTGTTGCTGGGCGCAATAACAGAGAGCCAGCAACAGCAGCACTCTCAGAAGAGAAAGCAGCCGCAACCGCAGCAAAAACAACAGGCGCAGCTGGATAACGAATCGGCGATGGTGATCGGCGCGTCCTCTGCTGGATCCGAGCGGGAACCGCTATGGGCGACAGCGGGTTCTGGTGCTGCAAGCGGTGCCGGTGACAGCGGCGAACGCCCTCTCAAGGAGAACGGTTCCAGTGGCCGTAAGTGAGCAGCAAACGAGTGAGACGAGAACAATATACCTGCACGCACGCATGTCTACGTGCCTACACCTGTCGCTCGCCTGTCCGCCCGCCCGCGTTCAGTAGTCCTAGAAAAAAAAGCCATGAGGCAAGCGAACGGACGTGGAAGAAGTAGCAAGAAGGCCAGATTGACTCGGGGTTTGGCGTGTCGGGCCTTTGCCCGTCATCTATATATATATATACATATATATATAGTCATCTATATATATATATATATATAGATGAAAACCATCGTGAAATTGACAGTTTGCTGTGGTGCTGTGCTGCAAAAGAACAGAGTGAAGGATAAGCAGATGAGTCGCTTTGGTGAAGGGTGTTCTGCGTTCCTCAGCTTTGCTTCCACACCGCTGATATGTCCACCTGTTTCCGCTTTTCACCAAAAACCTTCCCGACCAATTAACCCAAACCCCGTTTTTGCACTGATTTGTTGTGTTGCTGAATTGTATATTCAGTGCTCTTCGCTGGCATTATAAGAATCTTGTTTCTTACTTTATTATTTGTTACTCGCCGAGTTATCATGCAATCGGCTAAGTTTGTTTAAGTGCATAATGCATTTTTCTATTTTTCAATAATTTTATTGCTTGAATCAACACCTCATCCAACCCCGCTCGCCTGCTTGTATATATGCTTTCTTTTTTGTTTATGATGTATGTGCACTTATACGTCATTCTCTCGATTGTTTTTGTTTCGATGAGTTTAGTTATTAATAAATGGGTTTAAATCAACATACTAAATCTATTAAAAAAACTCGGTGGATTTTAGCCGCCTAAATCCCAGAATTGTGCTGACGTTAGCATGTAGGGTAATTTTAGCCTGTTATTTGCTTCTGATCGTATCGTACCCTAATGTTATGTAACTCAAGGTTCTGTCACCTTATTTCACACTTACCTGCTGCACTACAAAGAAACCATATTTTACTTGCTGAGGATTTGTGTGGCATCCGCTCATTGCAGTACATTCACACATCTTTTGGAAGTAAGCTTTCCGAGGCGATACAAATGCGCGACACTTTGCGTAGGATTTTATTACAGAACGTAGTTGAAATTAAGTCGCGCTTTTCACTTTTTCTCCTGTGCTCGCCTTCTCGTTGTGCCAATTATCATTTCTTCTATTGGCTTTGCTTTATATATATATATATATATATATATATAAATATATATATATATATGCACTTTATGTTTGACACATTTCGCTGTAATGCCTCTCTCTCTTTATATTTATATATATATATATATATATATATATACAAATCAGACGCAGCGGGGTTTTCAAGCTATATATATAAATATCTATATGTATTGTAAACGTTGAACCCTGTATAGCGAATGCATAGCTCATGTTTGCCGTGCAGGTTGTGTGGCGTTAAGCACGTCAGTGTTGTTTGATGGTTTGTTTTGAACCGACGATTGTACTGCAAGCGAGAGTTGTATCTGATTTGAAGGTAGCCGACTCGGATACCTTCCCGTTTCTAGTTGCAGCTTTATGGCAAGATGAAAATCCGGTGTGTATAAGGTGTGTTGCTTACAAAGCCACCACTGTGGCATGTTGCACTTGTTGCTGTATGATCGTGTTGCGGCGCGCGTATTTCAGACGGACGCTCGGTGAGGTCAAGTGGTTCGAAAAGCGGCGCCGGGGGTGGTGGAATTGGCGCAGAGCCCACGCTCATGAGCCCTGACCTGAGGCGGACTTCGACGACAGCCGGCCGTCGTCGCAGCGATCGCTCTGGAGATCCGCGCATCAGCGAACGTCGAGATGAGCGTGACGAGAGGTCGCCCCGAGACCGTCATCTCCGGTAGAGACTAGAGATCCAGCAAGGCGAATGACGACAGGTTGAAGAGGAGGAGGAGGACGCTCGGGGACGTTCGGGGGGCCCTCGGCGAGCCGTGCCTCTCACCGTTACGGTCGCCTCTGCCTAACTCATCGCCCGTTGCATCAGAATCATGGCTCGTGGTGGTCAAGATGGTGGTGATAATGATAGTGATGCTTATCGAACATGTAGTCTTCGTTCACAGGCCATGCATAGAGAAGCTGTGCGCTCGGCCAAGGGTCAGACGTAAATATATGGTCGTTAGAATCGCCATATCGTCATCATCGTATTGTCGTCACCTTAGTCGATCGCTCACCTCAACTTCAGCTACTACCGCCGCTAGACCTGCCAGGCTCACCGACTCACCGACTGACCAGCCGCTGTTCGCCACTGCATGTCGGTCGTCGCTATCAACTTCACCGTTATCACATCATTGCCACCATCAATCATTCATTCTTATCATCTTCATCACCATCATCATGGATCATCATCGTCATCTTCATGTCCATGGATCATGATTATCGTCGTCAGCATCATCATCATCGCCATTACCATCATCATAAATGAGGATGCTGGACCTGCTAGCATTATTGGCGACGAAAAAGAGTTCTGTCCATCATCAGTCAGTTCTGTGACGAGGTCGAGGTATATGACATGAGGTACCGCTGTAATCGCTGAAATGAAGGCAGACCAACGACGAAGCCGACGACGACGACGGTTCAACGCATACCACATACAATACAGAATCAGACATGACATAAATAGGCTGTAAGTTCTTGCTCGCTAGCGCTCCAAACAGTACACACGGCAGCAGCAGCAGCAGTAGAGGTAACAGCAGCGGCAGCAGCAGTCTCGAAACTGTACGATGTATGACTTGGCGGGTATCGTACGGCCCAATCTTGCAGCAGCAACAGCAACTGTAACAGTAAGGGCTGTAGAAATAGCCGTTGAAAAAACTATAGTCGTGTGTAAAACAGGTATCGCCATTAGGCGCAGGAGCAAGTGAGCCGACAGATCCTCGACGAAGGAGGGCAATGCTGAGATGATCGCGAAAACTGACTAGCCTTGACGTCGACCTTTAACGCGATGTAATGGCGATATCAGCGCAGTGCTGGTGGGGCAGGATGCGGCGAACGTGAGTGGGGGGCGGGGGGGGCGTAGTAGTTGTGGGTGTGTTTGCTATTGTTACAGATTAAAGATAATTATATTCGTTTGTCGTTATTGAATGAGTGGCTCTGATTTGCCTTGACTCTGGTTTACAGCATACGCTTGTTGTTGTTGGGTTGGTGCACGTGCACAATAATGTGGCAGTTGGCAAACACCTCCATCAAAGAAACCACTGTCGTCAGGGCGCTTCCGGCTATACAGAGCTAGAGCCAGCTGAAGCTGAGTGGTATGAGCTAGCAATGACCCTTCTCCAGCAACAAAAGTGGCGAATGTTTTAGTCATGTGATGATCCTTTGACCGGTGTACATGTGGGCCCCTCTGTGACTATATATATATATATATATATATATGCTTGTTTCAGTCGTCATACTCGTTTCATGTACGTATGCTATCTGTCGACGTCCTGAGGTTTTCTGTTGATATGTCGACTCTGTAACGGTACACTCGGGCCTGTTTCTCGATCCGAATATTAGATATCTATTGTACTTTCTTTGTTCTGTGTTAGAAAAATTGGGATATGTATGCGGATACGCGAAGAAGCACGGCGGTCTGTATCAATTATCCACCCATCTATCGAGCTATCAATACATCTATCTATAGAGAACCGAAGAAAGAATTAGATGTTCTTTTGACCATTTATGTGTGTGTGGAATCTATAAACTAAAATAATGCGTAAGTACTTGATGAGGTATTGATTGCTTCCTTACACGGGACGATGAACACTCACACCGTATTTCGTTTGCCGGATGGCATTGGTAGCCTCCGACGGCGACACGCGAAAACGGACCCGATATTGAATGACCGTATTTGTTATACGAGCATTTGGTCTCCTGGCACACCGCGGCTTCTTTTCCTTTCCCGTATCTTGGCCCATCTATGTATGGTTGGTTGTATATGTGCGTGCGTGTATGTAATTAGAAATGTGTGTGCATATAAATTAATAGGCGATGCAATATAGGTTTTTGCAATACGTTTCATACGTCGCGCGCTGCAGTTGCGTCGAAATCGTGTGGACCACTTAGAGATATGAACCTAATATAGTTTAATAGAGAGAGAGAGAGTAAGAAATACTACCTAATATAGTTCTCCCTAGCAACGAAGTTGACGCAAGCCGCGAATACGCGTGAGACAAAAGTCGGCGAGCAGAAATGGGCGGTGACGCTTGCTGAACTTGGTGATTGTGTGATGTGGGTTTTATAAAAGGAGAGTGAGACAGCGGTGATCGGAGTAAAATAAAATCGTATAGAAGAGTATATTTTCGTTGAAACTTGACTACATGCGTACGTGCGTTGTGTGTTTATTTGTCTTAGCATGGGAAAGCGTTTCATATGACGGTATCAGATTTTGAGCGTTAGTTAGTTTCTTTGTAATCTGTGAAATGAGACCTGATTCCGTCCTAAAATGCAAAAAAGCGAGAACGAACTCATTAGCTTAGAAGACACCACCTTAGGGTAGAACACCATGGATGTACATTGTGCTTCGTATCGTCGACAGTAGCCTGATGTCAATCCCCCAAAACAATACATATCAGGACATTGATAAATACAAGATATATATTAATGTTTTAAGACGTAAATAGTCTTTTCTGTTTTTGAACCATGACGTGGGTATAATAGTAGCTTAATTGATAGATATACATAAAGTCTACATAAAGCAAAACTGTTTTTTTTTTGGCTGAGGGAATGCAACTATCGTCCCGTGGATGAGAAGTGCAGATGCCGCCTGATTGGACACTAAGGTGTTGAAGGTACGTGAGCATTTTTCCCAACGAATTGTGCAAAACTAACTCTGTTTGCTAATACAAGATCATCTTTGAAGGGAGAAAAGTAGAGTCACTCGGACTTTTTTCTAAGTAAATCTTTTCAACCCCGCAAACATTTTACATGACGCATCGTTTGGAAGAGGATTGGAGATGTTGAGATATCTAATAGGCCTTTTAGCAGCATGGTCCCTGACTCTTACTGTTATGGCTTATCGTTATTCTCAGTGAGCATCGCCCAAGGAAAACTCGATCAACAGTCGATCAATAATCTACAGTTTCATAACATTTTCGTTTTACTGCAAAAAGCTTAAGAATTTTCTTGCCGATTTTCGCAGTTTGGTTTGCTTAAGAAGTGCTTCACAATATACATGAAACGAGTTTTTTGTGCACCGGTTGTTAAGATAATTATATTGAGATTGAAGACGCCGCGTACAATACAATTCGAAAACTTCATCCTCGATGGGAAAACAAAGTTGACCTGGGTTGGAGACTTGAGTATTTTTAGTGCCTGTCACCTCTGGTCTGGTCCTGCATGTAGGAATCGCTACGTCTATTCCAGACATATAGTTCATAGCTATCATCATGTAATCTGTTTCATTACGAACTTCGCACTACCTCTCCTGAAGGACATGCCGAGAGCAGCTTACAACAGTAAGTAGTAATGTTATTTGCGTACTCAGTAGAAACGCCCAGGTGTATCAAGACACGATGGAAAAGGACCTGGTGGCCTCACTCTGACCCCCATTCGCAAAAGAACGCAACTGTAATTTAATCTTCAACGGTCGGTGCAGGTGCGGACCGAACAGGTCATGGTTAGCAGAGGCCCCCATGCTCTCAAACTGATTCAGCGCGTAGGTAAAAGCCCCGAGAGCATTCGATATCTTGCGTCATAGGCTGCCGCTTGACATTCAACGAGAAAATGCAACATTTGTCCGGAGCACGTTGTAAAACTGGGTTAATGCTGGGTTAGACATCCTGTTGATTGGTTTGTTTGCTTGATATGTGTGTGTACACATATGGCCTTTTTACATCAGGGGCGCATAACGGTGCAGCTAAGAATTACTTATATTGTGCTCCCCCGTTTTTCTCTTATGTGTTGAGCACCTTCCTAATAGCCTCTGCTTTCCGGGATAGCCTCTGCCTTGTAATTTCTGCCTGTGCCTTTTCTGCATCCTTGTCTAGTCCAAGCGCCTCACCTAATTCTAAATTCTTAATCTCTCCCAGTCGATCACACTTCCTAACCAGATGATCTACTATTTCCTCTCTCTTCCCGCGTATCCGACAGATGTTTGTTTCTAATTCCTCGTAGCAGTCTTGCTGCACCTTTGTATCTAACATACCTGCTCTCGCATCCGCTAACAGCCGCCTCTCTTGCATTCGCTAAGCTGCCTCTTGTATTAGATAGATAGATAGGTTTTATTATTCTCATGAGTGGCTTACATTTGTACATAGGTTCACAGCTCCTCAAAGCCATCAAATGCTAGTATGGAGTGTTTATATTGCATATTTTCTTATAATTTTATTTATGGTCATTATAGTTATATTATTATTATTATCGTGTTCGGGTTATATTAGAGTAAGATACCTAAATAGTATTGCTTAGCACTTTGTTTGAATATTGTCAAAGAAAAGGTGCGCGCACATCTGGGGGGAGCTTGTTCCAATACGTGGCACCGAGATTTGATATTGAGAAACGAGATTGGTTACATGAAGCTGCAGACAAGATGAGAAGTTGTGTGTGTGATCCCCTTGTGTTCATGGTGGATATCGAATGGGAAAGATTAAGCAGGTTGGGATGAAGTCCCATTAAGATTCGTTTGATCTCAGTTACGACAGACATCTCTATTTGCAGAGGGTAAGACAGAATCGACATCTCAGGTATTACATATCTATCAGAGTATTCCGTGTCGGCAGTCACACACGTCGAGTAATATTGATTAAACGCGTTTGCCACTGTAGTCTCATCGGACACCATAGTATCTCTTAATTTAAATTTCACACACTTTTTTCCGGTATGCCACCTAGAAGGGGTCTAATGGCATTCCAGGGATTTCTCCTGTCCTGAATGTTCTTCTGTACCAGTTCTCTATTAAAATTAAGCCTACACTTTCTAGAAACAGCGGTTAATTTGTTCCTTAACTTCCTAAATACAACTTGCTTCACATCGTCATCTGGATTAGCTTTAAACTCTTTAAATGCCTTTTTTTCATATATCAGTGCCAGCAATTCCCGAGTGACCCAGGCTTTTCTGGGTACCCCAAGATTACTTTTAATTCTTAGTTCCTGCTTGTTGCTGTTAACGGACGTCATTACTCGTGCATTGAAACACTCAAATGCTTCATCGATGTCATCTACAGCGTACACGTCGGACCAATCAGTCTTATTGAGCCATAGCACTATCTGATTATAGTTATATTTCGATTTACGTGTGATGTTGGTGACCGATCGAGTGGTCGGTAGTAAGATGAACGTGGCCTGGTGGTCGGATAATGTTGTTGTGATTGATCCGCTTTGAATGACAACTTTGGGACTTATAGTGGAGTATATGTGATCGATACAATTGGCGCTGTAGGTGGAGCGGTCCCCCCTCCCCTCCACTACGGTAACTCGCGTCGGCACACCGACGAACTCGTTAAAGTTAAATGAGCACAGTATTTCTTGGAGATCGCGAGAATTTTGGTCATTGCAAAGAGTATCGATATTAGCATCTCCAAGAAGGAGCATATTTTGGCTGTTAATCTTTAAAATTATATTTTCTAATCCATTTATGAAATTGGAGGCTTTGCCAGACGGCTGGCGATAGAATGCACCAACCAGAAGAGATGTTCCCTCCACCACACCACTCACCTCCACTACTAAGCTCTCGCAGAAAAAGGTAGCTGAAGTTACAAAAGTCAGCTCCTTTCGTACTTTAACGTCGTAGTCACATCGTATATACAAAGCTACTCCACCTCTGCGAGAGCCTGACCTACAGCTGTAGTAACTATTATAATTGCGCAATTTAAATGAGCAAGTTTCGGCTTCCTGAAGCCTGGTTTCTGATATGGCTATCACAGAGGGTTCACACGGCAGGCTTGCAAGGAACGTTTCGAGGTCATGCCAATGTGACTTGAGCCAGTTTACATCACAGTGTATTGCCAGAAACGATGAAGAGTCACATGTAAAAGAAGTTATATTTATACCCCGTCACCACCCGCCAGGGCGATTTGGCTGTAGACTTTATCTGAAGGCGACAGTCTATAGACCTTACATCGGCAATCAATTTCTGTCGTTTCATTTGGCGGAGTTTATAGAACAGCGTCGAGTTGGAGGCTGTGAGATAATCATTGGCGTACACAGGAATGTTCTTGCCGGCATGAGCCCGAACCAACGACGCCCTTGGCTTTTTCGCACGAAACGCACGCTGAACGTCCATCTTCTTCCAGCGGTTGACAAAGCGCACGATCACATGTTGGTTATCGGGCATTTCCTTACCGCCTATTCTCGTTGTCCTAGGTAGTCGGTGGGCCACGTCAATATCCTTCACCTCTGTCGCCTCCCCAAATGCGTGCAAAAGTTCAACGAGATCTGCACGGAGTTCTTCGTCCTTCTCTCCGACGCGCGACGGAAGTCCAGTAATGATCAGGTCACTAGGGCGGTGATATTGATCCGCAAATCGCATCTGCGTTTCGACGGTACTACTTCCTCCGGCACCAGAAGAAGTAGTCATCCTCATGGTGCCTCTGCCCTCGAGTGCAATCGCCCTCGCCTCCTCAGCCATACGTTTCGCTTCCGCGACTTTTTCTGAATAGAATTGCATCGCCGAGTCAACATCGTTCAAACGAGATTTAAGCGTCGCAACCTCAGCCTGTACCTGAAGAAACGCCCTCGACGCCGCTACACATTCAGAAACTTTATTCTGAAGGTCGTCAAGCCTGACCGTCAGCGATTGTAGGCCACAAAGTATCTCCTGATCGCACACTGGCACATCGCCGCCAAGAGAACTCTCACCAGCTGCTGCTGTTACTGACTCTGATGCCGAACTCGCCTTAGTCGGTGCCATAGGAACACCGGCAACGACCCTTTGTGCCAGTAGTACGCTCGATGGCGGTTGATGGCGCCTCTGCCCTGATGTTTCGACGCACTCAGTATCGATGCGCAGTGAGATAGTCGTGTTCCTGTCCGAAGTAGTCTTTGATTCAGAGATGTTCGTGTTTTCCAGGACTCCTGCTGGCGTCGTCCGTCCTAAACTGGTCTCTTTAATACAGGAGTTACACTGCCAAAAAATGAAGCGTCGCGGGTCCTTTTCCACAGAAATTTCTAAAACAACACTTTCACACTAATATTTGTGCTCTGGGGACTACGTTGCGTCCGTTGCACCGCGGGTCGACAAGGTTTTCAAACTAAAACTTGCGTTTTTCCGTTTTTCTCATGAGCTCTGCTTGCGTACGACCGCTCCGATCGAAACCGAAACTACTTTTTTACCGTATAACCATTCTACTCTACCCCTTTCCGATTTCGTATCCCATATACATCCTTTAAATTAGTTTCTGCATAAGTGCTGCCCGCCACTTCTGTGTGTATGCTGCCTTTACCGCCGCATTTTAATTTGGCCGCTGGAAATTGCAGTGTCTTTTCATTGTTTACTACTAAGGCCTATGTGCCTTGCCGCAAATTCTACCCTCCTGTCCCATTTTGTTTTTACTCTTATTGCTTCTTTTTACCTACTGTATCTTTTTAACCCATCGTTCGTTATTCAATGCCCTAATTCGACTACAATACCTCAGCTTACTTTGCACTGCTCTTTCGATACATTTTTGACATACCAACTTCCCCTTTAAGAAACTCTCTGCTACAACTAAAACAGCACCCCAATAAAAACCTAATTACTTCTCTATGAATCCTTTCTAATTTCCTCCACACCCGTGCTATGCACTAGAACAGCGTTTCCAAATGTCAGGCCTGGCACATACAATGTCTTCCAAATGACCTTTGAACCCACCCCCCCACATATCTATTGAACCCTATACCACTTTGCACCTTACCGAATCCCTACCCCTAACTGCCTTTTTTATTTTTAACATTTCTTTTTCTTTCAACAATTCTTCTATTGACGTTATAGTCACATTTAAATATTTATATTGATCCAGATACCCTAACTCCTTCTCATGTAACCTTAGGTTCCACTCCAATGCGATCCTCAAAGACACTAAAATAGCGCTCGTCTTTTTGTTAAATGTCATATTTAATTCATCTGCTGCCTCCCCACAAGCATCAAGCAGTCCTTGAACTTCTCCTACGTACCTTCCCAAAATAATCATATCACCTACAAACAAAAATAGAGGAATTCCATTAAAATTTTACCCTCTTCCCAACCTGCCACCGCGACCCGGTGTTATTAACCTTTCTCGCGAATCTTTCTATATATATTAGAGAAAACAATGATAATAAAGGGCATCCCTGTGTCATTCATTTAGTAACACCATATTCACTCGATTCTTCCTCCTTTCGTTTAATTATGGCTGTGCTTTCTCTATAAATATATCCTAATAAGTCCAACTCGTCGAACTTGCGTCGAATCTTTCTTCTGTCTTCCGCCTAGATATCTCAACTATTTGATTATACAAAAAAATATGGTTGGCTAGCTTATATCTCCTCCTAAACCCACATTGCTTCTATTCGCTTCTAAGCTATATTGTACCCGCCTCTTAAGATTTTGCGTGAAAATACGATACGTAAATGGTTGTAATAGTTATCGGCTGTCTATTTCTCAAATCATCGATACCGACGTCATCCCTTGGCAGCAAAGATACCCTTCCCTTACGTCAACTTTCCGGTATGCTACTTTGTGCAAAGATATTCATAAAAATTTCAGGCAAATTACGTATGTAGTCCCTACCCAACGCCTTTATTATCTCCACTGTTATTTCGTCTAACTAGCATGCCGTCTTCCATTTTATCTTTCTAATAGCTTTCTCTATTTTTTCTACCCCTGTGATTATACCCATAGTCATTCTCGGCCCCTTTCACTAATTCTATTACTGATTAAAAAAATAGTGCTTCTACCGCCACATTCACTTTTTTGTGTACACTTTTTCGTGCTTAGGATTAGTCATGTTTTTCTCGCATTGACCACATATATCCAGAATCGCTTTACCCGTTGTCTCCTTGAAGCCCCCAATATACTATTAAATTCCCGCTCGTCCTGCCGATTTATCCCTTATTATATCAAATGCTAAACCTTTGCTTTTGCCTGCATGTATTTTTGCCAGTATTCCTTTCCTTTACCCGCTATCTTCCTGTGCTCTTTGCTCCATCTTAATCTTACCAATGTTGCCTCCTCAATCTCCTCATTCCACTACCCGCACTCTCCCCCTCTTATACTCGTAACTAGTTTATAGCATACATTATATTTATTCCGTATGTTTGTATACATTTCATCTACATCCATCTATGGTGTCCCCTAACAGCTGTTTACTGCGATCACTGCCAATATTTCATTCCTTTCCTTAATCTATATATATCTCTCCCACCCACTACCGTATTTTTCTTTTGACCATAATATAATCTACACATGACTTCCTATTTCGCTGACTATAGGTATATTTTCTAACAACTGCTTATCTAAATTTAGTATATTCACCCTTGTAGTTGACACTCATTTTAATATAATGTTTCCTTCCATAGCCTCCTTCCCGTCTAACTGACAAATGTGGGCGTTCATATCTCCAAAGCACATAGTCTTGTCTCCTCACTACTTGCGACCGCCTCTGTTAATCCACTGTCTTCCTGTGATGTATTACTTGCTGCCCTGAACGCCCTTTTAATTCTAATAACCTCGCTAAGCCCTTTAATACCAACTACCACTGAGTCTTTCATTTTTAGTTCCGTCACTTCCTTACATATTATGCTTTCTTTAACAAATGTACCCATTCCTCAGAACCTATTTTCTCCCGTCCCCATCTTTCTATTTGTTCCATACTTTCTATTTTATCGGCCTGACGGTTCTTCTCATGTACCCCGTCTTCTACCATTTATCTAGCAATATCTAGCAACTCTATCCGCGGGAAAGGTAATCGCTTCAATTTTTCCTCTTCGCAAAATTGCCCATGGCCAACCTCCGGATCACATTAAACCCGCTGTCCCCTTTTCATCTGCGTTTGCATTCCACGAGAGCCGTGCCCTCTGCTTAAGTATCTGTTTGTTTCCCTAAGTCCATTTGTCTCCTGTAGCCTTTGTCCCCCTACTGCCCCCCTGGTTCATGTTGTACGCGGTGTCTCTGTTCCCCCATCCACTAGTTTCTTGTGTTCTCTCCCCGTAGTCCTCCTCCCTTGGTTGATATAGCCTTTTCCCGACCCTCAATCACAACCGTCCTGAGCTACCCTCGTTACATGTTTGTATGGTACCTGGCCCTGACATGTATGCATGGTACCTGGCGCTGTGTTCCCCTTGCTTTTCCTGTATATTTGTGGCTCTTTAGTTTATTTTCCGCGTTGTCATTTTTATTACAAGCCATTTGCAGGCTCCACGGCCGACTGGTCGTGCCGCCATTTGAGCCATGGCTCCAGCTGTGTCCTGTATGTATTTTAGAGGTAAATATTCAAAGTTAGTAGCCCCCAACAAGGGAGCTATTTTCATGTTAACAGCCCTGCAGGGTTCCCTATAGTCTCGTCCTGCGTTTTGATCAACTGTTTTGGACACTGAGCATACCGCCAACTTTATGCTACACTTAGTGCAAAAACCTATTCATTTTCGTGCTGGCTCACTGACCTCCCTAGCCGTTTCCATTTCACTATTTGCCTGCATTACATTTTTTAACCCCCCATCAGTCGCTGTTCTACACTATCCGACATATCCATATCTCCCTCAATTAATTCCACAAAAGCCCTGAATGTTCTTCTCTCTTTTCAGTAATTGTTAGCCCTCGTGTACTCCTCGGAATAATCGTCCCCAAGTACTCTTCTGCTTTCAATATGGCTGAGTCCCTGGCAATTACTTTTCCCTTTTGCCTACTGGTGGCAACGCATCTCACTGTTGCTCCTTTGTCGCTAGCTCTTTCCGCTCCTGCTGCCTATTTTGTGGGCACGCTGTCTCCTCCAGTGCAGCCACAACAACAACATCTTTATTGCCTCTTCTTTGAGGTAGCACTATTCGCCGGTCGTCGCCTCCGCGTGCTTCTTCATCTTCGTCCTTGTTGTCATCATCAGTATTGTCAGCTTTCTTATCCCCGTCATAGATGAATTATGCTTGTGTGCCATAAAGACTTAATTTACAAAATTTAGTGAATTAAATCAAATAAACGACTCAAGATCCACCACCTCCTCTTCGGCTAGTCTTGCCTTTTCTCTTGCCTCTCTTTCGTGGGTCTACGTTTTTGCTTGATCCACGCCAGCCGTCTATTCCACCAGCATCGTTTCCTCTACAGCTGTCACTCATTCCTCTAATTTCGCGTTCTTTTCACCGTCAATACTGCTCTCTCCATCAGCAGCAGTTGTAGGCTGTTGTCTCCGCTGGTGTTCCTCTTCTCTACTCTCGAGTCTGCCGAGTCTTTCGATCAACTCCTTCTTGACCGCGGTGATCTTTCCCACTTCTCCTGCTAAGCGGTTTCTTTCCCCTCAATCGTTTTAAGCCTTTTTTGCACATCCGTCATGCACGTCTCCCACTTGTTTTGCTTAGCATTCGCGATACCGTACCACTTGCCCGCCTCTGCCCTTACTTTCGCCATCTCTGCATTCATCTGTCGATGTGTAGCATATCCCGTGCAACCAGCAAATGGCGGATCTGCAGTTCTTTTTCCTGTTCATAATATTTCCACGCGTGCGCGCAGATATTCTATGTAGGGGCACCTATCTTGTCAGTTACAGCGTCAACCCTGCACGGATTTTTGCACGCCGATTTACACACACTTCCTTATGCGTTCCAAAGCACAGTGCCGAAAAGTCTATTTCTAATACTCCAGCCACCACTTTCTAACGAAACGATTTTGTCTACTAGTTCGATACAAAATCCTCAGGCAGGTTTCCTGGTTTATGTGTGAAGCGCAATTATGCTCGTATGCCAAGAACACGAAACAGGAAAGCAGAAACCTCTAAGAACATGACCGCTCGCCTCGAAACTCGTATAACAACAATCTTATTTCATTTTTTTATATTTAGCTCTTTATTTTCTTAACAGTTTTGACGTTTGTGCTCTTCTCGCTCTGGTGTTTGTCTGGGAAGCCTTAAAAACATCTTTCATAATTTTCAATGCGCATGTAACTAATAGTGTTTACCTCGCTTACATTCTGGTAACTGCTATCGTTATTTCTATATTCAACTGTCGCAGCAGCTCGGTTCATCATCTAAATTGAGGGACCGTTGTTTTTGGGCCCGGGCTTAATTTTTTCATTATACCAAAGTTGTTCCAAGATACTTGATGTCTAATATAATGGTGGGGACAGACAAACCTATTTTGCCATATTAAACGCTTGATATACGAGGGTGGGTCAAAAAGTTCGGATACATGTGCATAGAGCAATGCACTTGTGCCCGATCTCTTCTCCCTTTTTCTTCTTCTTTCCCACTTTCTGAAGCATTTTTAAACGTGTCTTTTGGAATCGAGTTGAGTTGCTCTCGTGAATTCTTCTTTATCTCCTCTATAATGGAATCCTCTCTCGAAACGTTCTCTCTTCATATTTGCTTCGTCCGTGCGAACAGGAAAAAGTCACACGGAGTGAGTGGGGAAATATAGAAAAATGTTCATCAAACAATCCGAAATCAGTAACGATGTGTGTTGTTATGATTGAGGATCCAGGAGTTCAGGCCTTTTTCGACTTCCGTAGAAGAAAGAATCTCGCTGGAATTTCTTCCAATGAATTTCGCTGTGAATCTTTAGACGCATTAAATCTCGGTCAAAATTGTGACAACTAATTCACAAAATATCTCCAATTCATCAGATATGCTCTTTTTCGGCGTATGCTTATGCTATTGACGACAAAGGCCTTTCCGATGAGAAGACATCTTTAATCTCTTCACGTCCGTCGCGAAATCGACTGTGCTATGTATACACAGTGTTTCGCTGTATTATTCCCTATTTACCAGAAGGCACATGTTCGTTGAAGATGCCTGTAGGATTGGCTTTTAGTCGAATAAACAAGCAAAATAACCTTGGTGTTGGATCTGCTCCTTCTGAATTTCTTTGATCGACTTGAAGCACCACTGGTAGAATTGGGCTTTGGTCAATCTGATGCCATAACCATACACCCATGACTCGTCTCTTGTAATCACTGAAGCAATTCGGGTTTTTTTGCTATCGCCTGAAGGTTCAAGTCGGGCATTTCCCCCGGGTGTCCTTTTGCTGGAAATTCTATGTTTTGGGAAATAATTTCGCTGCGAATCTTCACACGCATGAAATATCGGCCAAGATTGTTATAACCTAAAGATATACATTGAAGTTAAAGACGACAAAGACAAAGCCCAGTTACAGAAGGCAATTGATGCCGTGCTACTATGGGCCCACTTGAATAGAATGGAAATATCCACTTCTAAATGCGCCGTGCTGAAAACAGTCAAAGACGACACTTCATATTTCATGAACGGCCATAGCATACCTGAAGTGTCAATATACAAAGACGTAGGTGTTACATTTGATTGTCAAATGAAGTATACTTCTCATATCGCTGAAGTTGTAAAATCTGCGTCTCGGCTGTGCAATTTCATTCTTAGAGCGTTTATCGGGCATGACCCAGCAATGTACATAAAACTGTATAATACGCTTGTTGTACCAAAGTGGACATATTGTTCACACGTGTGGGCCCCCTTTTATAGAAAAGTTGTAGAACTGCTCCAGCGAGTGCAGGATAAATTTGTCAAACGAGTTGCATGGCGCTGCAATGTAAGACGCGAGAGTCTCGTACTCCCAACAGTGAGCGAGTACCAAATGCAAGTTGACGTGAGACTTTTTTAAACAACTAATCCGGAGTAATACATTTAGTACTTTTTTCACATTACGTCAAAATAATCTATGTAGTGGTGTGTCAGTTACTCCACCGGAAGTTGCTAATGTCGAAGTTGTAAATAACGCGTTTGCATGGAGAGTTTCGCGACGTGCCCATCAGTGTAAAGAGAACTATGTGATTTTAACACCCCTTTTTCAATAAAGGAGACTTTGTATTGTATTGTATTGTAACTGATTCCCAAAAAATCTCCAAATCATCAGCTATCTCCTTTTTCAGCTTATTCTTATGTTATTGACGTCGAAGGCCTTCCTGAAGGGAAGACATCTTTAGTCTCTTCACGTCTGTCGCGAATCGACGATACCATGTATACACTGTGTTTCGAGGCATTTTTTCGCTGTAGTATTCCTTATTTACCATGGAACCAGGGGCACATATTCGTGGAAGATTATTCTCTTGCAGTCGAGAAACAGTCGAAACAACCTTGGTGTTGGATCTGCTCCATCTGAATTTCTGTGGTCGACTTGTAGCACCACTGGTAGAATTGGGCTTTGGTTATTCTGATGTTATAACCATACACCTATGACTCGTGTCTTGTAATCACTGGAGCAATTCGGGGTCTTCTGCTATCGCCCGAAGTTCAATTCGGACATTTCCCGCCGGGTGTCCTTTCGTTAGAAATTCAACGTTTTTAAAAAGCATCTCGCGGCGAATCTTCAGACGCATAAAATATCGGCCAGGCCTGTTACAACTGATTCACAAGATGTCTTCAACTCATCAGTTATCTCCTTTTTCAGCGTATTCCTATGTTATTGACTTCAAAGGCCTTCACGAAGAGAATCACATCTTTGGTCTCTTCACGTCCGTCGCGAAATCGACAGTATCATGCATACACAGTGTTTCGCGGCACTGATTGATCACCATAAGCAGTTCGTAACATTTCCACTATTTTAGAAATATCCATTTTCGGATCCTTAAAAATTGCCGCACTTCGTTTTCTCCACTTCTTTAAACCAAACTCAACTAATTGATGCGATCTGGCCTGTGTGTAGCTTATGAAATGCGCTTCTAAGAACAGAGCAAACCGGAAGACTTTGGTGGTTTTGGTCTGGCGGCAAAATTCAAAGTTCTGGAACTTGACGATCCGCTTTCGTAAGTAGTTTGACGTGTAAATGGACTGCGCACGTCTAGATACTTAGCCTATGTGATTGCGCTAAATGTTCTCTGCATGCATACCTATAGTCTTATTGTAGCACTACCATGCATTTCACCGAAAAAAGTCAGAAAAACGGGCGACATTTCATAAGGTTACCTTGGTTCCGTTCACGGTGATTACCGTGGTTAATGTGAGCTTAAAGGAGTTTGCCCGGATATCCGAGTCTTCGATATCTATACAGAGGACGAAATGCTTTTAGGCACGCTGTGTATAACTACACTCCGACTGGTAGCTCGACCAGTTCCAACCAACGCTATTGTATTACCTGCTAAAACTCTTATACCCTCTGTCATCCTCCCCATAATCGGGTCGTATAGGTGAAACTAATATTGCTCACAGTTATTGGGGAGAGGTCTCAAGTATTGCCATGTTCTTGCTGAAAACTTTTCAAGTTAAACTTGTTTGCAAACAGTCGGACACCGTGTGTTCAGGTGTGCCTAGATTTATCACGTTTCAGGAAATGCATACGTCCGAATTAGTCATTCCAATTCTCTTCGAATAAGCCTTGAACTCGTTGTGACCTGTGAAGACCAGTGTGATGTGGTGAGTCGGTTCTCCACAAGGTTTATCTATCCAAGATAATGATGTCCGACACGAAGTGCTTTAACAGAAAAACCTAGTTCGCCCTTTTTGAGTGCTGTCTCACTCACGCTGCCTCATCACCTGCGAATGGGCCTCGCCATTGATCGAAACAGGCGATCCGGCCAGTTGATTAGCGGTCACCTGCTGAGTCAAAGTCAGCTAGCTCCTCCTCCTCTGTTCGGGAAAAGCCGCGCGATCCCGTTAATCGCTTTAAGGGCCTTATAGTGGCGACCTTGGGCATGAGTAGTTCCGCGTAAGCCGCGACCGGCGATGGACACGCAAGATACCCAAACCGTGCTTGACAACATTATCTCCTCACCTGCAAGTTTCAGCCTAATATGGCGACAGTGTTTCTGGCCTATGAAACAGAATAGTCTCACTTTTTGAGAGAGCCATCTTCAGCCGGGTCTAAATTAATACTGATTCCGATCTGCAGAAAGCTTAATGCATGCATATTTGAACTATGTTTGAACAGACGCTCGGAGATGTAGCAAATGATGGATAAAACCCATATCTCTATACAAATTATGAAAGTATGGAATAGATAATTGCTTATTCATTACATACTAAGCGATGTACATATTTAAAATGTTGCTGTGTGACTGTAAAATACAAATACGTGTGATGGCCCTTTAGATTGATTCATGCATAATCGCTAAGGCGATATTTAAACTGGAACCTATCATCTTGCACATGACGAGCCAGGAAAAAGCCATGCCGGTCAATGAGTTTCTTGAATGCACCACACGACAGACACCACCACCCGATTGCTGACATTCAAGGGTGAAACAGCAGGAAATACACAACGGATCAGGCAGGGACGGCCAGGAGGGCACAAGCAGCACCTCGATTCTTCTTGAAATGGAGTAAGGTGTTTCCTACGCCGACACGTATGTGACTGACAGTTGCAGAAACCGCAGAGGGTGCCTCTGTATCTTTTTCAAGGCCCTCACGACAAAGGGGGCGCACAGGTCTTTCAAAATGCAAACGCTGCACAGGTTTATAATGGAGATCTTGCTCGAAGGAATGACGCGAGAAGCTATTAAGCAAGTTCTAATGCAGATCATTGGCAGTGCTGCTGTGTTTGGGGTTGAGCATCCTTAAAAGGGGTTCCGTGATTGATGATCGGCCGTGGCTCGGTTAAACCACTTAAAAGTTGATGCAGATAGGAAAGGTCCTGGGCTAGGCGTTGTGTCCAACTTCCAGAGGGTTTTTGTGATCACATTTGAGTTAGTGGCAGCCACGTGCTGCCACAATGCAGTGAACTGGGCCATATCTCAAATTGATGCACAAAGGCCCCTTCCGTGTTAGAAGTGCGGAGTTGCCGGACACTTAGCCAACTTTCACCCTTTCTGAATTACTGGTCCAAAATAACGGAGGCCACGCGTCAACTGGGCGGCCGGGGTCCCCGCCCAGTCCCCGCATGTGAGTTCAACCTTGCAGCCCTCCCTCACCAGAAATCCCCGACGGATAACGATCTAGACGAGCCAGACCACACAGGTAGCATGCCTGCTAAAGACGAATTGGGTTTTAAGGTGCCCTCGCGAAAGAGGTTCATACCGTCACCGCCGACAGACCAACGGCTGCTAAGTCTAAAGAACTTCATTGAAGCATTCAAGTGAAGTCAAGCCTCTCACCTAAGTTTGGATGAGAAAGAAACGAAAAAAGAGCGGCTCTTTCTCATCGGTATGCCAAACGTTGAACTGGCTCAACGAAAACAGGGGTCGTGGACAATCGAAGAAAAACGCCTGTGAAACTCAAATCATCTTAAACTACTACCGTGCGGCATTACCTTTTCTTATGAATTTAGGTCTTATGCTTCGCTTTCGTTGCAAAAGCAATCGACCTTTGCAGGACCACATAACAGGATTGGCCGTTTTACTCATGCTATACCAGCCCCCACGGAACGCTCGAGAATCTTGAAAACATGCTATAGGACAAGGAGTGGTCAACTGAGAACTGCTCGCTGTCAATCGTAGTTTTTTCTAGAAATTTTAAATCTTCTTTAACCACGTGGGGTTCTACCGACACATAAAGAAGAGGCGTAGTGGTGCTAGAATGGCTAGCGACAGCGGACCCTATCGTTCTAAACAGGAATACGGACCCTACCGCGGTGGAAAGGAACCGCGTCAGAAATAACAATCTGCAACGAGGGATGCTTTATAGTTTTAAACTGAACCGTTCTACTTGACGAAGAATATCTTAGCGACCACTTCTGTGCAGAATATAACGTCGGTAAAAATATCACCTCAACACGCCCTCCGACATCAAACAGGAAACCGAGGTGGAAAATGAGAAAAGTCATCAGGGCAGTAACATGTATGAGGCGTGTGTCATACTGAATTTAAGCCCTTGAGGGCTTTCCGCGCGCAGAGCTCTAGCTGGAAGCAGGGAACGCTGCTGGAGGGAGTTCTTGTCAGAGCTAAAAGAGTTACCCATGGAGCGGCCCTACAAGTTAATACGCGGCGTGTGGTCTCTGTTTACTTGTGGATTGAAGCCCCCCTACCGGCCCACACTTGCAGACGAGTGCTACTTGGAAAATATATAATTTGACAACTGGCAGTAGACTGTAGGCTTAAAAATATATGATCTACAGAGTGGCTACGTCGGTGCGCAAATAAGCACGTCATTCTGAATTGTTTTTGTTTGGCGTATCGTCATGCCATAGCCACTTCTCAAGATTGAAATTGCATTGCAATGTATTGCAACACAGAGTTTTGTGCACCCTGAGGACACCCAGCGCAGCGATCACTACATACATTTTGGCGCTAATAAGGCTTCCATGTCATGTTCTCATGTAGCAGCAGGTACTGACATCTATCAGTTTGAGATGGTGAGCGCTGAGAAAGTCCAGATCCTGTGCCTGAAACACCTTTTGTAATGGGCAGAAAATCAAGAGGCTTGGTCTGTCCACAATTACAATAATTCAAACATGATGAACGTTTCAATAATGATCTCAACCTGGACTATTTTTTGGTCTAGATGTGCTGGTAAGGTACATGGCGCACATTGAACCTGGCCACTTTATACTGCAATGGAGCGTGCCATTTTTTGTGGTGGCTATGTTCTTCCGGGAAACAAATTCCCTCGAATCTTTTTACCATAAACCAGGATTCATGATCCTTGAGAAGCGCCTCATATGAGCTTGACATCATCAGGGTACTTCCCAGCCTTAGGCTTATAGACAGTACCACTGTCTCACTCTGTATTGAGACAGGCGCAGCATTTGTAGCAGTTCCTCACGTCGCCAGCCTCTTCTGAGTTGCACACACGCAATCAGGAGG
>QVRM01002799.1:0-26493 GCA_003439945.1 Dermanyssus gallinae
TTGCATGGACAAGACGTACTGTGGCCGACAACTAAGGTGTTCAAGGGTCGGTGGCGTTGTAATCTCAAAATAATTTCTCCTTAGAAAATATATAGGCGTAAGTCTGCCAGGGACTCTGGCCTTCACGTCAGACGACGAGGCGTTTGGGCGTTCGAGTGCAGAGTATACCTAAGTAAGTAAAGTAAAGGTGTCGGGGCTGACCAAGATCAGCCAAGATTTAACGTCCACGGAACTGTTTTTCACAATGCTTCATAGACGGACCCCCCCTAAATACAAATGTGCAACGGTGGGGCTCGAACCCGTGCAACCTATCCCGTGTCTGCTCCGGTTGCAAGGCGCAGACTAAACCACCCACGCCACCGGACTCGATTGCAGAATATACCTGCGGAACGCGCAGAGCATAAGCGAAGGTGCCGCTGATTGCTGCATGACGAGATATTCGTTTTGCGTCTCTCTGCGCGCATAATAGTGTTCCATGTTCATGTGCCGGAATGGGAGTGCACCAGTTAGCCGGCCGCAGTCACAGACGTGAGCTTAACGAACCGTGCACCCAGTCTCCTCGAGTCCCGAGCAAATCCGAACCGATGTGTCATCTAACAGAGTATCGGTAGGCGCTGGCCAAAAGGGTTTTAGCGTGCGCTGCGCTATTGAGCTTAGTTGATGGCTAGCTCTAGATTTTACACAGCTAGCTCCCTAGTGCGTGCTTTGGCAGTGGTTGCTGCCTACAATCTAAATGAAGTGACTATCTTTGCGTGAACTGAATGGTCCACAAACGGGTTTGCTAACGGGTAACATGTAAGAAATTGCATCCCTTTATCTACAATTATGACTGTTATATATATATATATATATATATATATATATATATACAGCAGACACGGGCGATAGCCTTTTCTGCAAAATTACCTAAATAGTTATAACAGTTTGAATTTATGTAATCATGGAAATTTCAAGCTCAATGAAGAATTTATTGAAATTAAAATCAATTTGCCGTTCGGAGAAGACGGTCCCATAAAAAAACAAAAAAATATATTACAGTTTAGCTTAACTTGCTAAAAGCATGTATACATAGCTATGCACAGTCGTTGGGCAGAACAGCTTAGAAAACCTAAAAAAAACATCTTAAAATAAATGTTTAAGGAGAACCTTGCATTATCAGAAATGCAATCAAAGAAGAAGCATCAAGTAAATAACAATTCGCAGGTGCAACTTAACTTGATTACGAGAGATGCATTTATAAATATTTTGAAGGGCAGGAATGAAGGTGACATAAGTGCATTGCAACGGCGAGAGCCATTTTGAAGGGAACAGAAGCCACTTTGGATAGGTTAAATAAATATTTTTTTATACATTCCTATCAGACCTTTTGATCCGTTCGAATGATATATATATATATATATATAATAGTGAGCAACGTAAATAACGAGCATATCGCTTTAAATGTATACATCACGTAATTTTAATAAAACGGTTGTTTTGAATTCTTATAAAGTGTAGTCAGAAAAAGGTTGTTGCTCAGATGATAATTTGCTTGTTTACCAACTTATTATTATAAATGTCTCAATTTTCTAAATATATATATATATATACACACTTGAGACCGTCCAGAGCCTGCGTTGCAAGCAGCCCTTCACGTGCTGGTACTTCGGCGAAATCCGACTGAATGTGTTTTCCCGTTTTATACTTGCGCGATATCTTTTGAAACCGATTGTCAGGGATACGGTGCTTACTTAATTCGCAGCTGCCCTATACCTTGGCCTTGCTGCTCACGTTGTTGAGTTTCTACAGCGTTGAAACTTTCTATGGGCGTTTGCCGCATCACGTATAATGAAGACATACGCGTCACGGCCAGGCGTATGAGCAACGCATACGTACACACATATGCATATGTATACACGCTCACCCTCCCAGATAGACACCAAAGTACATATACTCTCGTAGTACGAATAATGAATACAGTACATACGGAGATAAATGCGTTCTTCTCGATTGCTGCCTGCTATTCGGATGTCCGGCGCTGGGCGCATAGGACGTGGTCAGCATTCCACTCCTCAATAGGCATCCTCCGCATGTTCCGCGACGGAAGAGTCTGCATCGTTTGGTTTGCATTACGCCCGGTAAAAGTTGCTCGCACTTTGACGGCCAATACGACGCAGTTCACAGTGTAGATCTCGGCCGCCGTCTGGGCAAGACGCGAAGTGTATGTAGAAACGGGGGAGCAGGCGTGCGACACATTTATCAATAAACTGAGTTTTGCCTAAATCAGTCTCCGGTAGTTTCAGAAAGAGCCTTCGCTTGCAGACAAGTCGACAAGTCGCAGCTGTCAGCGCTTCTCTATTGGTTGTAGACTCTACCATACTAAACCGTGTTTCAACCAGCGCTGCTTTAACCATCGAAGGTCTAACGACGACGCGTCACTTATCAAGGCTATTGATTAAAATTCGATTTTGAGAAAAATGTACTTTGGTGAAACACGTAAAGTAGTGATACAACAAATGGGGTGCACCTCTAGTTATACTTCTGATGATGATATCGGCATACGCTGCTATATATATACATATATATATATATATATATATATATATATATATATATATATATATATATATATTGGGATCTTAGAGTCTTAATCTCGGCGGACTTCATCTTCTCTGCACATACCAAAACTAGTCAAAGCAGAATCTATACATGCAAATATGTTGTTTCGCTGTTGGATTGTCAAGAAGTCTACGGGTGTATCTTCGTCTGTAAACATCTATTGTGTTATTCAATACGTATATACTACTCACCTGAATAGCATCCATATTTGTGTAAATACATGCGTGTGATCGAAGGTGTGCGCAAAGGAGGATATTCACAACAGGACGACTGTACAAGTCTCGTCTGCGCCCAGTCAATCCTTACCCTTTATTGAATAAATAAAGAATCTTTCTATATATATATATATATATATATATATACATATATGTATATATATATATATATATATATATATATATATATATATATATGTATTTATATGTGGTCACTCCGGACTCGCGGATACCCGGAGGTATTCATTAACTATATCGAACGCTTGTACCTCTCATCTAAAACTCTTATAGAATTGGGCAAGAATGTCGCACATTTCGGCCAACTAGGCGTGTTAGGCAGGGAGATCCTCTGTCCCCCCTCTTATTTAATCTAGTTCTCGACGACATTCTTTCAAAATTAGACAAAACTATATCGGGTACCAACTTACTGATGACTTCCGCCTTATGGGCTTAGCCTTTGCGGATGATCTCATCCTCCTAGCCTCCACGAAATCCACTCTCCAACGGCTCCTTAATATTGCGGACCCACTTTTAAAATCCCGAGGCCTTGAAATTAATACTAATAAAAGCTTTACTATCTCCCACCTATTTTAATAGGAAGGAAGGTAAAGGTTTTATCAATACCGTATCAGAATTTAACGTTGGAGATCGGCAATTGCCAGCTAAAGGTATGAGCGATCGATGGAGATATCTTGGAGTCGACTTTGACAGCAATGGCAGAGTTGACTCCACCAAGGATATACTCCTTAACTTACTCAACAGACTTACGATAGCTCCCTTAAACCCCACCAAAGACTCATATTTTTGAAAGACTTTCTCATTCCCCGTCTCCTATATAAACTGGTCTCCGGTCCCAGACCATCTTACGCACTCCTTAGTGACCTAGATAAAGAGATCAGAAAGGTTGTTAAGTCGAAATAGCTTAAGCTCGAAAACTCGGTGCCGAACGCCTACCTGTACACGCACACAGCACACGGCGGTCTGGGACATCCCCTGCCTCCAAACATTCATTCCCAGAATCCGCCTCTCCCGCCTGACAGCATACAACACTCCACGCACCTTGGGGTCCAATGGATGCTAACCACCGAGCACTTTAAAAAGATCTTGCGAAAACAAGACTTATTTGCGAGCGCTTGGGAACCTCCATTGAGACCGCTACACAAGAGACCGATTACTGGTCTCAACAACTACACAACACGTTCGATGGGGCACATTTTAAAAAAGCACACGAAACGCCCTTTGTACATTACTGGATTAAGGGTATGCCCTACCTATCTGGTAAGGAGTATTTAAACCTACTAAAGCTCAGGATCAACGCACTACCAACGCGTGCCAGATTGGCCAGGGGACGCCCGGGCTACAACAAACGTTGTAGGCACGGGTGTCATGCGCCTGAGACGTTGGCTCATGTCGCCCAGATGTGCGATATAACACACAAACAAACCATAAAGAGACATGACGACGTCTGTGATCGCGTGGCGCGTCTTCTCCGCGAAAGGGGTCATGAGGTGGTTCGTGAGCGAGTATTCCGTCGACCGGGCGCACCGGGTCTAAAGCCCGACCTCGTAATAACAACACCTACCGAGGTCTGGGTTTTAGATGCCGAGGTTTGCGGCCCGAACCGGGACCTGGCAAAAGCACGGCAAGACAAGATCGCCAAATATGATGTCGAGTTCCTAAGAGCGGCGCTCCCCTACCCGCAAAACCTCGCAGATTCGGATCCATCACTATCTCTATGAGTGGTGTATGGGACTCCGAATCTGCGAGGACGCTCTTGGGGCTCGGCGTCACGAAGAGGAATCTTATGGATCTCACCGTTTTAACTTTGCAAGGAACCTTGAGGATATATCGCTCGCACCGGGTCCATAAGAGCGGGGGCTACCATCAAGCAAGGACACGGACAACTGACTCTTAACTTCACGTGACATCTTTTTACCACCATTTTTATTAAGGCGAGCACTGCCGAGTGTGCAAACGTATTGTAAATGATTAATAAATCATCACAATATTTTCTATATATATATATATACATATACTTTTTTTTTTAATACAATAGTTTTCGTCATTTCTGCACGCACACTTCTTAATGCCTGTAAAGCTCCCTAGACAAGCTCGGTATGGGAGTGGTCGCCATTTGTTAACAGAGTTGACATCAATGAGTCACACAGCTTGGTTTTGACGTCGAAAGCGCCCTTTTTGTTTTAGCGCTTTGCATTACGAGTTCCGGCAAGATTCTAAGCTTGCTAAAGCGCACTTTGTTGAGGTATGAAATGATCGGACGAACTCTGTGGACAAATATAGAAAAATCAAACCGAGTCTCAATAAAAAAAGATGGTGCATTATCATTATCCCCATTATCTGGTACCTGCCAAAGAGACGATTCAAAAGCTTTCCTAAGGATGGCTCATATCATACCTCGAACAATGGGGCAAGGCGTTATCCGCTTGAAACTACGCCATAGCTAAGAATTTGGGGCATTGCAACTAACGTTGAGACGTTCAGCAAGCTTCAATTAATTTCTAAAAAGGCGCCCTAAACACAGAGTTACACCACCAATTTGGAGGCACTGATTACTTACCGCTTTGTTCATAAGTTGCTTGATTACATAGGACAACACATTGACAGTTTGAGAACGTACGCAACACAACATTTTATAGTCAAAAGATGCAGCTTGTTTTCATGGCCAGCATAGGTGGGACATATTAGCGACTATATTCCAGTTTAATACACGTCACTCATAAGCTATTTCGGTCTTTGAAAATGAGCGAACTGAGGTAGAAATTCGATATTTACTACTTAAATACACTCATTACTTGACCTCGTAAACAAACTAGCCCGACGAAACGGAGTTCGCAGGTTGGACGGCGAAGCTGACGCTAGAAGCCTCATTTCGATCCTGGCGCAACACATATTCTCTTTCAAAACAACCTCTACTAAAATCACAAATAGTTATTTATGCTGCAGAAAAAAACGCAGCACACAACCACCATTCATTATCAGGTCCAGGAACCAATGTCATTATCAGGTTCGAGTTTACCAATGTTTTACCACATATTGTTCGTCTACATCTGACAGAAAAGTGTTCCACGGGAAAGGCACAACGACACTTCGGGACATTGGTAAAGTTTTCGGGCTGACCCTCAGCCAAGATTTAACGTCCACGGAACTGTTTTTCACATTCATAGACGGACCCCCATAAATACAAATGTGCAACGTTGAGGCTCGAACCCGCGCACCTGCTATGTGTCTCCTCCGATCGCGAGGCGCAGACTTTAGCCATCGGAGGAGACACATAGGTGCGCGTTTTTGTGTATATTCTATTCTTTTCAAGATGTATTGTATATGTGTGTCTGTGTGTGTGTGCACATCAATTCTACGACGGCCTGCCCTCGATTGGCAGCATGGCCGTGCCAATCGAACTTGACCTCGTGATTTACAGCGAACTCCTTTCATTGGTATGCTGGCGCGGCAGTCATTTTTGAGTCGTTGCCGGCCTAGTATTTCGTATGGCACGTGCGGGTGATGCACGTAACGTTTGTGCCGGCATTGACTTGCAAAGCGCAAGTTCGTTCCGAACTGAACAACTCCCAACATGAATGAAGTGCTCGGTCGCTCGCTCAGAGAGTCCCCCCCCCCCCCCCCAACACAAGAGCAAGTGCCGGACGGGGGAAGGCCGGACAAGCCAAGCGTTTACTTCAAGCTAACGTAATCTCTTTAGTAGCAGCTGCACGCGCGCTCAACACCGATTTACAAGGCTCGCAGCCCGCGGCCCGCGAACACGATAAGACGTTTGTTTTCCGCTTAGGCTGCATTGTGGCACGTCACTGATCGCCAATCTCTCACAACGCTGGCTTTGGCGTACCTTCGATAGACACTCACGCCCTGATCTCGCGCCCTCGCTCAATTTCTCTCCTAGCCGTCCGTATTTTTGCTCTCCAGCTCACTAGTTTCCACCAACATTGGCGGCTTTCGGCGGCGGGCTCGGACAACTTCGACCGCGTCTCGATGAACATACGACAAATGGAGTCAGATAAGGCGTGGCGACAAGTTTACTACGGTGGCGTAACACTCAAACACACAGAGATGCTGGAAGGTTGTGACGTCGGCGACGCCAACAACGAAAATCAACAACAACAACAACAACAACCCTTTTGCGATAGCAGCAGTAACAAGGCATTAACATAAACTACGGCAAATTGCAAAATGTACAACTACAACTCGAACAGCAGCCAAAAACAACATTAACAACAACAACAACAACAACAAAAACAACAACAGCAAAGGAAATGCGGGCGACGCTACATCGACCCATGACGACGACGACAACAACGACAAAAACCATACAACAACATCAACAAACAACAATGGCAATAGGAGAGCCGCAACAACAACAACATCAACAATGACAATTACAGAAACGACCGTGACAACGATAACAACAGCAGCAGCAACAACGACAACAACAACAAAGCAACAGCAAAGGAAACTCTTGCAGATAACATGGGCTAAGCAACTTGCAACCTTCGCCCAACACTTTCAACAGATTCTGTTCACGCGCAGCGAAAGACAATATATATATATATATATATATAGGCGTATGAGTACAAAGAGGAACAATATGCATGCACCACACGTGTCGCAGAAAGAGACGGAGGAAGATAGGGAGGAAGTGAGTGGGTGGGTGGGCGGTTGCAGAATAGTAACTGCATATGTGCATCTCCGTACGTGGCTTTGTGTCGTCGTCGTCGTCATTGACGTGGCGTTCAGTAAACCCCCAGCCACCAGTCTATGACGATGACCCCTGCGCGTTCGCTTTCTCCGAGGGTCCATGTTTGCCCTTTTTCGTGTGTGTTTTGAGGTTGAGCCCTTACGCGTGTCCGGGTCGGTGCCCAGGACGAACGGCCGTATTCGATCGGAGACGTGCACGACTCCCACACGACAGAGTCGCTATCGTTCGTCTGCCAAACAACCTTGCGTATTGCGTAGCAGAGGCACACGGGCGTCGAGCGGTGCGGGCGTCGCCACCGGCGGCACTGCATCTGGTGCACCGCCCCTTGTTGCCCATGTCGGCGCGGTTGGCCCAACGGGGGGCACAGCCGCCGCCGCTGCTGCTGTTGCTGCTGCCGCCGGTGCCTCTGCAAGTAAGCTCTGTCAAGGCGACTCGAAGTGGACTCAGCAGAGCTCAGCGGAGACAATGGCAGCTGACGTGCGAACGAACAACACAGAGTTTAGTAGCTTAGCAATAGACAGCCGAAACAGATTAAGCTGACGCAACATGCAACGACGCAAAACAGCCAATCAAGAAAAAATATCAGCTGAGCTGATTCGTAGCGGGGGTGGTCTACGGTCTGCGGTCTGCGGCTGGCGCACCATCAAACGATCATATACAGCGAGTGCAGTTGCAACATTAGCAGACAGCTCACCCATAACCAGTGCACCACCAGGCGTCGTTTCTATTATTCGCATTCATACTGTAGTGGCTGTTTTACTGTTTCAGTGCCATTCCGGTGATTGTAGCTCTTATTATTATGTTCGTTTAATGGTATGGTACGAAACGTTACGATCCGAAACGGTATCCCTCCTTTAGCAAAAAAAAAGTGGGCAACGAATCAGAGACAAGGGAATCATAATGGACTTTCATGCGGACGCCTTAAACAAGTTTTTACCGAATCGAATGGTTATCACTGCTGTTTTCTTAATTTTACCGTTTTTTTCATTATTAAGTTAGTTACCTTCCACAATGCTTTTATTAGATTCGTTGTTCTTATTGTCGTACTTCTTGTGGTTGCTTATGCTCTTTGCGAATTTTTGACAAAATTTGTCTCGAGACTCGTCACAGGCACATTAGACTTTGCTCCTGTTCTCAAATAGCAATAAACAAAACACACACACTTTGTGCGCTATCATAGAAATTGGAAAACCTCCTTAGTGCCAAAACATCTACCTATAACCCATTATCAAAGAGCCAACTTGTGAGAGACACGTGTACTAGCTGAAATACTATCCACCGCAGATAACATAAAACCGCCTTTGCAATCTGATACTTTTAAGGTTGTTTCTAAGCTGTATCTGTCCCAAAAAGAAATACAGCTGCTTTGCTGCAGAATCTGTGTCACTTTTGCATTTATTGTAGCCGAGAGGCACACTTCGGGGGCCTACGCATGTGCGGATGCTCATGTCATTGTCGTTGTTGTTGTTGTTGTTGTTGCTGTTGTTGTCGCTACGGGTCAGTTTGTTGGTCAGTTTTAGTTAGTATTAGTTAGCTACTACCACCGAAATACTGCTTACCCTGTCCACTCGAAATGTCTGTTTACTCACAACCAACCACAAAACAAATTGTATTTGGCTTAATGCCACATGATGACACAGCGCGTAGCGGCGATACTAGTGGCGACGGAGGCTAATAGTGATGAGACGAGCGAATATTGTGACAGTGCAAGATAAATGAGTTCTGTAGGCATGGAATGCAAAATATATGATAATATCTTATTAGTCACAACACATAAACGCCTACAAAACAGTGAAGAATAATAAAAGTAAACGGACCTTTAAGAAAGTACAAAGTTAAATAAAAGTAAACGGACCTTTAAGAACGCACAAAGTTAAATACAAGTAAACGGGCCTTTAAGAAAGCACAAAGAAGATCGTGTGAGCGAAAACGTGCCCATTTATGCCCATCTATCTACAATGACACCATTAAGGCATTTGGTTTGGTTTGCTTTGTTCCGCTATTGTGCTTATAGTCCGCATCGAAGATGCTTTCGCTACTAACCTAGACGACTCGTAGCCTCCAACCCAACTCTTTTCTGAGCATGTCTGACCAATCCGCGTCGCCAGTCTTACCACGAGTGGGAACGCATTAAACCTGGGCTGATTAGGAAAGCCCATCTAACACATTGAACTATGGCCGTGAACGGCTAATGAAATAGCAGAGTACCTATTCAGTTGTGCCACATCATGTCTGGATAGCTAGTACCAATAATCAAGCTCTGTGTGCCATAATCTCGGGACTAAGAGCGGGCAAGATGTAATTAAATTACGAAAAGTACTTATAAAATAAATGCAAAAAATAAAGAGTTTAAATAATGCCGACGTCGTCTTTTTTAAGGCTAACGTTATTCCCACGGGTCGCCCGTTGTCTTAGTGAAAGATGACTTTTTCTGCGGGCTTGCCTAAATTTTTCTTGAACTCGTTGGAGTTGCTCGCAGTAGCGGTCCATGTTGATCGTTTGGTTTGGCTCCTTCCTAGAAGTTGAATGTGAACGATGTCTCGGATATTCTACCCACAAAACAACATAACCTTAAATAAGTAGACGTTTTAGTTAGTTCTATTCTGGGAACTGCCTACGCCCTCTTACAAGAATATTTGCTTGCTTACATTCTCCTAGACGATCCATTTCGCAATCACAATTTATCACAGTCAAAAATGCAGGTTACTAAACAATTCAAAAACAAAGCTTTACGGTCGGTGGCAACTGAGGAGAGAAGTGAAGACGCGCATCGCGTTGTTCCATGTTTTTGACCACCTTGACAATGGCTTCTTGGTTAACGTTCAGTTCTTCCGCGAACTCTAAAGTAGGCATCGTTGGATCGTGTTATATCTTGCAGCCCAGAGGGGTCGATCGGACCTTGTTTCATCGTACAGGTTATTTTCTCTCTACCACCGAACTCATTTTTCGACATGGCAAATCATTTTTCGACATGTACGTTCGTTGATTAAGCCGCCACCAATGACAGTAGAGATATTTCAACAAGCTAGATCAACGTTGGAATGTTTGTCAAACTGGTACAGCAAAACACTTCAAATGTGCACTTTTAGATAACTTCTATTTTTCTCCTTCCTAGCAAGCCATTAAGCTATTAGACCCGCTGCCTGAAGCGGTAATGGTCGGTCTACCATAAATGCATCACCTTTCCCATTTGAATGCTACCAGCCTCCGAAACGACTAGATGTCAAAACGGTAAACACTTTTGTATCAACCCAGTATATGTGTATACATGGGACATAGGAATGTTTTTGCATGTTTCCGCATCGTAAAGTGTGAGTTAAAATTCAACCCACTAGCAGAAAATGCCACCGTCGTTGATCGGTATCGGTAGCTAGAGAGCCGTACTCAAGAATGGGACAGCGTACAGGCATTTTGTACAACCTTTAGTAAGATTTAAGTACATCGGGGCTTTGAAGAGCTTCGACCGACCACTGGGGATGAAGCCTACCTAAGTAGTGTGTTTGGACGTTAGGAGTGTGATAAGAACACTTTAAACTATATATTTCAATCTGTGCTAGAAAATTCCCAAGTGCAGAACGTCCCAAACAGCACTGGTTGAGACGTTGGATTTGAATGCCGTGTTCTTCCATAGGGTCCATCCGGACTCACCACAAAATCTGCTTGACATATGACTCGTGATTTGTCACAGAACATATAAATATATATATATATATATATATATATATATATATATATTTATATATATAATATATCTATATATGGACCAATATAACCATAGCTCAGGCTGCATATGGCGTATTCTCCTGCGAAGGCGGACGTACAACACGTAGACGGATGACAGTGAGGAGTTTGCACCAGCTAGCTGTGAAAGAAGAAGCCCTGCACATACGCTACGGTAGTACAGCGGTGACTGCCGGCCTGCATTGAGGACGCTGCGACAGCGGGGCAAACGCAGATCGACGGGTGAGGTGACTAGTGACGCTGAGATTGTGTCTGTCTGCTCCCTCCCTTCGGGGCCGTCGCTGCGGCGGCAGCGTTACGTTACGTGCTAGGCGTGCCTTCTCGTACAGGCCTCGTACACGACGTGCGCAGTCGCAGATTGAGGTTGTGCCTCCTTGGCCTCTCTATGGGCGCCGGAGCCGGCGCCGCGCCGTTACCAAAGACGTGCGTGCCGTTACTAGAAAGCTCGACACAGTGGCGTACGCGGCGATAGTAATGCCTCGTCTGCCCCAGCCAGCGCAGGCGACTGTTTGTGTTAGCGGCGCTTTTCTTTGCATCGTCAAATGCCATTTCACCCCCCCCGCCACACCCCAACACCCGCGCCTGTTGTCGTCGTTGGCGTTGACGTTTTCTGCCGTTCGATGCGTAAATACAGTCTGTTCGTTGCTAACCAGATAAAAGCGCGGACAGCTGCGCGGAGCAGGCTACGAGCGGCGAATGTGTTCGTAGGTATTGTTGTCACTGGCTCTGGAGTACGAAATGGCGCCGACAAGTCCTACGAGAAAGCTCAAAGACCTTGAAGCTTCTGCTGCTGCTGTTTCTGCTCTTGTCGCCGCTGCAGCTGTTGATGTGCTACGCCTATCGAAAGCTGCACAACGAGATTGCACAGCAAGCGCCAGAAAGCGTAGGGAACTCTCAATCTTACCGAGTTACAACAATAGAAGGTTCGTTTCACCGACGGCGCTACGACAAGAACATCAACACGAAGAACGACAATGATAACAACAACGAGAATATGAACAACAACAACAAGAATAACAACAACAGCAACAACAGCATCGATTACATTGCTTCTGGCTTCATTTACGGTTGTCAAAAGGTTTGACTTGACTCGTCCGTTTATCTGAACGATCTGACGACGCGCCACTATGCAAAGCAGGAAGCAGAAGAGGAAGAGTTAAGCAGCTTGATCAGCAGACTTTGTGCGCTCGCGGCCTCGTACTAGACAGGCGTGAATAGGCCCGTCCGTGGAGTACGAAACCCCCCATCGGCCCGTCGGCACGCGCTCCTCGACGGCGCGCTTAGCGTAGTTTTATTACTATGGTCCCGGCAATCGCAGGCTGTATCGAGGCACTTTAGGCCCTCATGCACCCTGCCCTGTCTTTCTTCGCCTGCTTTTTCCTGCCTGCTTTTCTCGCCGCTCGTTCTGGAGCTGTTTGCGTTGTTACTATGCAACACGACAAGCAGACAACGAGTCCAGCTCTGCCGTTGAGCTAATCCCTCCCCGAGAAATCGAAGATCTGCTCACAAAAAGCGTCGTTAGTTTCTTCCCCCACACTACGTGTGTGTATGCTACAGTTTGCTTTATTAAGCACGTGCTGCATTTATGCTAAAACATGAGTACTATATATATAAATATAAATATATATATATATATATATATATATATATATATATATATATATATATATATAGCCACCAATACAGTACAATTGGTGCATCAGTTGATGCACCCAAGTTTTTTTATTACATCTTGACCTGAAGTGGAACAAAAACTTGTGAAATTGGGAAGAGCCACTAGTCGAAAGTACAGGCACAATGGTTGAGTATTGACGGGTGGTTATTTAAACTGGCTTAAGCAACTCACTTGAGATTCGAGTATCGTATAACGCGGTAACGTGGAAGCTCGCAGCCGAGGCTCGTCTGGTTTGCCCCCAGGCAAAGGCAAATTCAAGACAAAATAATTGGCCAGTCTTCGCAACGACCCTCGTCCACTAGACTAGCAGTACTGGCTTCACCATTTACAATACGCTACGCTCTTGCGATGCAGAGCATTATTCACCTGTACGTCCAATGCAGACACGTAGCGGCTCTCCAAAAGACCCAGCAAGCATAAAAAAACCGCTGCCCAGGCCTTTGTAATTTTACACGTGGAACGTTCCTTCCAACAGTAATACGCGGCCAATGTAGCAGCCTTCAACATTGAGTTCAGATCTGGATATTAGGTGACTAAAGAGAATGCTACACTTACCAAAACGAACTCCACAGTACACAATACTGCAATAAAGGCATCTTGCAGACGAATACGTATCCGGAGCAGCAAAGATGCTACGTTTGGCGGTGAAGGAAGATTCCGCTTCTTTTACCGATAGTAAGAAGATGGCCGCGTGCATAAAGTCCAAACATACCACGATACTCATTTCAGCTCTCCACCGGCCCTGGAAGGGGTGCCACAGTAAGTCACACTGACCGGTGACAACGCATTGACAAATCGCTTCTCCCGGGCAGTATCTTTGACCAATCCTTATTTTCTTCTCACCTTATTAGCCCATCATACACATCAAATACCTTCTATCCTATAGTTTAGGCGACGCGGCGCGCAAGCTTGTTGACACCCGGTGCGCATTCGAGATGTGGAATTGTAGCAGAAACAGAAAGTCCAGCCCCTCCTGTGTCCACCGTTCTAATCAAGTGAAGAAAGACGACTCGTCGTTATTCATCACATTCTTAGATGTTACCAGAAGAAACAAAGCCACCAAAGTATTACGCCGGGAGTCCGCATTCTACTTACTAAGAGATCGGGTGACAACCAGGCCGATGGGACTGAAAGTTGCCCTACAAGCTGTTAGGGTCTAGAGACGGTCAACGGTTCTAATATCATAGTCATCGAGCATAAAACGTATGTCCGCGACGCTTTCAACACTGTGAGAAGGCATCATATGCTCAGCTTCGTATGCGAAATGGCTCGTGATGTTCTCCATACAGCCCTCCAAGTGGACGTCAAACCACCAAGTTTGTTTCTGCGCATTCAAGTTATTAGCCTCATGTTTGGAATCTCGTAAGAAGACTTATTAAGAACTATTTTCTCTTATCTAGCCGCCCAGACCCGATAATTTTGCTAAATGCCCCGCTAGACATGATGAGTGAAGGAGGCATCGAAGCTTGACTATTCAGCAGCGAAAGGATCATTTTATTCAACAGCATGTGCGCCTTAAAACAGGACATAAACGAACGCAGAGTTTTTTACGCAAGGACTTGCGCCTTCTAGCTAATCAAAGGAGGTGTTAGATAGAATCAGAGCATAACTTCAAAAATAAAAAGAGTATGTCACGCAGGATATTTGAAGTGCTAGGGTCTCCCCTTGCCATTAGAAAGACTTACCTTTTACTGGAATGCTGCAAAAATAATCTAGGAATAACGCTCGAACACCTCCGTCTTGTGAAAGCCTGCGGCGGCACATCCCCACTACAAGCTTTGATGGCTGCTTTTGAGGTCTAACATATCCACTGCGGGTGTGACGCCCTTTCATCGACCAAACTGCTGAACAGTTACAATACACTAATATGCCTTCTCCATTTTAAACCCTAAACCTCCTCAAGAAAAAAGTATATGCCTCCTCAATATTGAGCGGTCAAACATCGTATTGGCTTAGGCTAGTGTTTCTGCATCTTAAAGACGTTTGAAAATCCCCACTTACCTGGTGACTCGTCTCCCCCCCCCCATCCACTACGTTTGTAGGACATTTCACGGTGCGACAACTCAACACGCTCCGTTCCGGAGCAAAGAAAATTCAGAGAGCATAGACCGAGCAAGCGCATAGGCGCCATGAACGGGCTCTAAATGGTCTCGCCTAGCTACCGGCGCGTAGTTAACGATGGCTTCTTCTTTGAGAACAGAATACATAGAAACAAATAGCCTAAAATGCGCACAGTTGGCGAGAAACATGCCGCTTCTTGACCTTGCGCATTTTTACATACGCAATTTGAACAAATACTGCTATTGAACAAACACGCATACGTACACTGTCTAAATTAACCTAACTGAGTTAAGGTCTTGCCCAAGATCTTTCTCTTCTTCTACTCAAGGAGGTCATACACAGTCCTACGCTAATGGACTAACTGCACGGTATTTGTTTTGCACTAGTTTGCGAAATAGGCCAAACGACTCGTAAGTAATGTTGGTGTCCTTTTATGAAATTGCCTTAGATATTAGGAATTATGCAAATGCCCTTGCGTAAATATTCACTATTGGCATGGATGGCGTGTCTAATTGAAAAATACGCATACATTGGCAGTGCATTTTTTTGGCGGATGTTGTTTATTTTTACGTTATCAATGTTGTTGATACCTTGTTTTCTTTGAACATAGTCTTGTGCCTTCAAGAGAATCCATTTGCTGTTGCAATTGTCGTCTAATTTTATACATTGATATTGTCATTTGAAACGTTCACAACTTTTCGAGAGAACGCACTATTGTGCAATGTTTTCGAATGCTTCGTTCTACGGTGCATTTTGACGGCGAGAGTTCTTTTGATGAGTCAATAATTTTCTTCTGCTTGGAAAAACGGAGCGTCTAGGTTATTATATCTGCGCAATAGGGTATGCGAAATCAATTTTAAGTTATTGCCATTTCCTTGTGAGAATTAGTAACCAATTGGGTATCTTGTTTTTTTCTAGAAGACCTCAGTGAAATTGCTTTTTGTTGACGCTTTCATATACGATGTTTATGATTGACATAAGCATGCTTCCCTGATATGTCAAATATTCCAAATACGCTGATGACTAAAAGCTTGATGAAAAAAATGACTAGACTGCCCGGTATACTCTAAAAGGGCTCACACTGTCTTGCAATTCGCTTTTGACGGTATCGCTTGGTGGTGCCTTGAGCATAATATGTAACCCTCTCCTGCTAAGTTCGTTGTCCGTAAAACGTGGCGCACTAAACTTTGAGTATAAAATCAATAAAACCACACTATTATCGCCATTTCTCTTCCGGGCGACTTAGAAATCTACGTGGCGGTAAACCTCGACCACCACCACCACCACCAACATAACAAGTTGGTTGGTCAATGCTCTAAGATCAAACCAAGCAACTTAAGGGTCAAACAAAGCAACGAGAACGCAATGACGATAGATGCATTTAGACGATATCGTGCCACGAGCAACTTAGCTTATTTACGAGCGTCTAAAATGTGGTTGTCAGAGCGTAAAAAAAAGTGGTTGGCGTTTTATTCGCCGGCATGTTGTGGCTTGCGCTGAATTATTTTACAAACGCCTTATTTATGTGGTGGATGGCCAAATGTGGTTAGCCTGGTTACTCAAATCGCTGTAATTTATTCGAAAACTAAACATGCGTATTTTGTCTAGCTTCTAGTACATCCGACCTGGTTCTCATCAGTACGCGCTTAGCATTGTTGTAGTAGCCAAAGTGCCTGACAGTGGTTCTGAGCCACTGCTGGTAGCAGCGGCCGGTAGCTATAGCGGCAGCGGAGCAAAGATCCGACCCAAAGCTGATCCCTCCAAAATTGTTGCGTGCGATTTATGATTACATCACGTACGCAGGCTCGGCCAGGCTGACTGGCTTATCGTGGCCCCGTAACGTATGTGAGATGCGTATCGCATTGTTAAGCTGTTGCTGTGGCATTCTTCAGCAGTGCAGCAGTCCACGTTGTGCTTTTCATGTTCGTGTACCCGCTTCTCGCGTTTTTTTTTCTTGTTCCTGTTGTGCGTGTACTAACTCCCGGAAAGAAGGGTCACCATGGCTTTTGTCGCCACTGTCGCGTATAGATGTCCTGTGCATTATATATATATATATATATATATATATAGCTAGCTATCGGCATGACAACAAACAGTCTTCTTCTGCTGCTTAACACTGGTGACGTGATCATCGCATTATTATTATTATTTAGCTCACAAATAACACAAAGCATTTCTGTTGGTTTTCAAGTAAACTTGCCGTGTCACGAGTGTGTGTGTCTGTATCGGACCAATATTTAGAGAAAAAAAATCAACAACACACAAAAACAAATAGCAGGGGGAAGATGAGGTGGGGTGAAGACTGGGGTGCGTCTGGGTAAATCGCCAGAAAACAAGCGGTTTTCTGTTGCACGATTGCGCCAAGCGCGCTCACAAAGGCACGGGAAGGCTGGCATGCATGCCCAGGTCGGTGCGTCAGCGTGCGTAAGCACGCGACTAAGTGAGTGAGTATGCGGTAAGCATGGGGTAAAGGATCAAGTCACATACATACGTACATGCATACATGCACGACGCTGCCAACTAACAGCCAGGAACCAGCCAACCCGAGCCCGAAGCCATAAGGATTAGGGACGCGGCGCTTAATTCCGCTCCCATTTCTCGGCCCCGTCGCTCCATCGCTCCATCCACCCCCGTCACCCCCAGCGTGCCCGTCCGTCGTCATGCAGTCGTGCAGCTGCGGCGAGCGAACCCCACAGCTGCGGTGGGGGGAGGTGATGGCGCCGAGATTGTCGTCGTCGCAACCGTTTGTTTCGAATTGCTCCGGCTCCGCTTCTTGCTCAAGTTGCTGCCGTCGTCGCCGTCAACGTTGTTGTTGTTGCTGTTGTTGTTGTCGTTGTTGTTGTTGTTGTTGCTGTTGTTGTTGCTGTTGTTGTTGTCGTTGTTTGTTGTTGTTGTCGTCGTTGTTGTGTTGTTGTTGTTGTTGTTGTTGCTGTTGTTGTTCTTGTTCCCGTTGTCATGTTGCTGTTGCCAGGCGTTTGGGGTTGCCAAGTAGGGTTTGGCTTACAAAAAAAAGTTAGTCAAAGCGAAAGTACACGAACGTCACTCTGTGGCTTGGAAGGCACGCACGTTCAGCAAGCATACCGCACGCAGGATGGAGTTATCGTCGAGGCAGCTGAGCAGCTCCTGTGTTAGCGACGCTCCACGGCTTCGATGTTCTCTTCGCGTCTCCGTTTGTCCCCCCTCCCGGTGGGCCCTACGGGAAAAAAGTTGTACATGAACCAGCACGTCTACGTAAGATAGGTAAATAATGTTGGCTAGGCTAATCGATTCAATACTATGAATGTTCAGTCACTTATGTGGATTGATTGCCCAGTCTTCATCACTATCGTCAACGGTAAATTTCGTTTGTTGATTATGTGGATGAATGTCCATTCTAAAGAATGTATTTGTCGAAGCAGTAACATGTCTTGAGGAACGAACAAATACTATATATATATATATATATATATATATATATATAGTTGATGCGCTTGAATCGCACTCTTTTTTAACATATCGACTGATTTTAACTGTCTTAATCACTCATTTCTGGTTCAGATGCTCGCTCAGCTGGGTTGCTTAGCGCCGCATGTTGCCTAGTTTTCCGGTCCTACCTTTCAGGGCGGAGACAGGTGGTACAAGCTGGTCGTGGCAGCAGGTTAATATCGGTACCCCTTGAGGCTCGGTTATTTGACCTTTTATGCTTCTGATTTTGCTGATTTTTTTCTGTTAGGAGTCCAGGTGCTAAACGTCGGCTCTGCTATAGCATTTTCTGATAACTACTGTTGATCACTGAATACTTGCTTCTGGTGTACAAAATCGGGATCCTAGAAAAGCTATGCTATATTTTCTGGCGTGGTAGTGGCGATGGGCGAAATTCTCCGGAGAGCCAGAAAAGTACAAATTTATGCATTTTTTCTAGGGCGCCAAGAGATTCGGTTCGTGTCTTGTTTAGTCGATTTAACCTACACCTATGATAGGATATCCTGCCACATATATACACATGTTGCGGATTTTTATGTTAGCATATAAAATTTTGCAAGGTATTTTACCTTATGAAAGTCGCGTTTCCAGTCGAACACCAGCGAGTCGTGCAAAGACGTGCGCAGGTCCCTTTGTATCTTTGAAATCTAGTCAACACACACTTGCACGTCGCCTTTCTAATACCTGAACCTGCATTTCCAAAACATTAGATTACGTCTTTGCCCGAGAAGTAAAACAATAACAATTTCTATCTATTACTACAAGGAACACTCTCCGCCCCCCCACCAAAAAATATAGGTCCACGGCAAATGCCCTATTATGATTTCCTCTAAATTTTATGTATGCTCGAAAGGTTTCTGTATTAAACGGTTATTAGACCAGTACTAAATCATTTACAAATGTACGTTTGTGGCTTATTTCCAGTGCCAGTGTCGCCGATGCGTTATTTAGCAAGCCCAGCGTACGCTTTACAAAGTAAGATTTTTATCTTATTTATGTTTTTTAAATCTGACATTATAAAAATTGGAGCAATTTCTTGAAAACAGTATCTTACTATAGTTACAATTTATTGGCCAAAAATCATGACCGAGGTGGCCTTGCTATGCATTTGTTCTATACGAGTGCTAAACGACAGTCTGAACGTCATTGTTATTTCTAGATAGCACAAGTGATTGACGAGCTCAATATTTATTTCTTTAATCATAATGTCCCGATCTGTGGTGTACGATACGCTTTGAATAAAACGTAGTATTTTTTATCTGGCAATGTTGAATTTCGGTTGATTTTCTTAGCATTAACTTACGCTGGTTTTAGTTGTCCGCAAAATATGCAAAAGTGTATTTTTCCGACCACAAATTACCGGGTTCAGTAGTTTGTTAAATTGGTCGGCTATTATATGTATATGATGACTAATGAAATACGTAAGGTTCATCCTAAAAAAAAATGTCACTTTAGCATCTACAATGTTACTTTCAATTTGTGCTATACTCGTATATCCTCACATGGGTGTGACAAATTATATAAATTTATTGACGGTTTTCGTCAATTCGTCAATTTGTTTCTTGAGTCAGTGCAAGTCCTTGAAACAGCCACCGTTAGTGTTTTGCGTTCTTAATTGCCGCAGTAACAGCAACTTCTTTGCAGAAGCATAGCTTGCAGCTTGTATTGTATCAATCGGGTAATTTATGTGCATAACAAGTGTGGAGGGGTTTACTGCAGCCCTTACAGGGAGTTTGTTTTTTTACTTGCTCGATATCACACCACAGGTGACACATAGGGGGCCTGGGTTACTCTCGATATATATCGCCAGTAATCGCAAAATAATAAGTGTCGTGGAACGAATGAGTTGTGACTTACTGAAGCATCCTTAAGGAAGGTGCTTTAAAACGCTTACGATCTGCTGAGTTTTAGTAAGTTCACTGTTAAGCCACTTTGCATATTTGACTGCGGTAGCACGTCGGAATTGATGTTAGGTGTTTCATCACCATTGCTAGAGCGCTCAGAAGCTGTTTCTGCCTGTGGGCCGCTATCCTGCATATATATATCTATACATATAATACTATATATATATATATATATTATATATATATAGATATATACAGGAATATTTCGAGAGCGATGTATGGAATTGTAAAGCTCGTTAAAAAAACGTTTTTTTCCATGGAACATGGTCTTGCTTCGAAGTGAAAGTGAAATTACTACAATTTGTGACATTCGTGTTGTTGCCCGACATAGCAGCACAGAATGTGCAATTGCAAGACAACCTCCTATACAAGAAGCACACCGTCGTGTTCGTGAGAAAACCGTCACACACACCGCCGTGTTTGCTTCTCCTGAAAAATATATAACGCCGGCCAGAAAATGCAACATGGTCGTTTAAACAGAATTTGCAAAAATGAAGTTATATTTTTATTATCATTTTTATTATTACGTCACTACCGCCGACATATCGAGCGACAGCCACAGCGCGCCGCCGCACAGTACTGTTACAAGCACTTAATCTTGACATCCCGCCGAAAAAAATATAATTACTTCGCAACCACGTCTCGCATTGCCCTAAGTTTGGTACCAAAATTATCGTCATGGAATGTGCTATTTTGAGCGGTCGTAGGGTAATGATTTTGAGTATTTGGTGTGAAAGCTATTAAAATAACTTCGTTTTTGCGAATTCTGTTCTAAACGACCATGTCGCATTTCTTACCGGTGTTAGTTAAAAAAAATTCACGAACACGACGGTGTGCTTAGCTTCTGTATAGGAGAAATGGTTGCCTCGCAATTGCACATTCTGTGCTCCTACATCGGGCAGCAACACGAGTGTCACAAATTGTAGTATTTCACTCTCCACCGAAACAAGACTTTTAAAGGCCACGTTCCATAAGAAAAAAAAACTTTGTTTTAACGAGCTCTGAAATTCCATATATCGCTCCCCGAAATATTCCTGAGACACCTGTATATATATGTTTCGCCGCACGCGGCAAGTAATATTTCTCGCTCCTTGTTGAACTACTCTTTCATGAATGTCTACGAACGGAGATGATCCCTGCGGCATGGAGATATTGCACTGTGTCCCTGATTGCCGAGGAAAGGCATTTACTGATTACCGACCGCATGTCCCAGAGAAGAGCAGCACAAAGCGTATGCTCCTAGTGAGGCATTGCCGGATGGGCAGCATGATTTCGTGGCTCGAGGGTCAACGATGACAGCATGCTCACGTCTGCTGGCAGATATCTAAACCACCCTGCCGAAGATGGAACTCTTTGTTTACGCTGTTTTATAGACTTTCGAGCCGCCTTTGGGGTCGGGGTCACAAGACAATCTACTCGATAGGCTGGCCCAGTTAAGGCGTGCCGCACAACCTGAACGAATGCTTAAGAATATACTTCAGCTGAACTCCGTTGTAATTGATGACGGTGTACCGGAACTGACGAGGTGAATGTGAAGAATGCCCAAAGCAAAACCTGAACCCGGCCTTCCAAGTCACAAATTAGGTCATCGTTATGTAGTGTTGTAGCATATTTCAACTGCAGCAAGCTCTCGCCACGCTTGCAGGTTATGTCTCAAGTGAGATTTGGAGACCCACACTAGCAAAGGCGAAAGCAATTAAATTTTGACAAGGCGGCAGCCAAGACATATCTTGGCTGTATCAGATACGTTCCGTCTCGCTAGACAATTAGCGCAATTTGTGGCCGCATTTAGGCACTTGGATATATCCCCTACGTCTAGCCAAAACGCGTTACGCGTGCACGTGCGTCCGATCCTTGAGTCTTGTATAAATGATTATCTTAAAGTATTTTGCTTTTTTCTAATCTTTCTCTGGTGGCCCGTTATCACCAGTCTTCCCCGTTTGTCCCCTTAGGCTTGCTGGGTAACATTCGTTTCTGTCTTATCGGGTGCGAGCCTAAGGCGGTTTTCCATCCATCCGTTCAACCAAGTCAAGATTCATTGGCGGCACTTTCTTAGGGCTGTCTTCGGTTCTAGCTGTGACCACAAGTGCGAGATCGTCGGCATATGCCAGCGCCTCTACCCCACTCAGGAGGCTATTGGATTTCAAGCATTTTGTCGTAAGTCAGGTTCCAGAGCACGGATACCAAAGTCGAGCCCTGTGAACTCTAGCTGTAACCTCTTACGTTGGCCTCCTGCAACCAGACCTCGGGTCCAAACAAAACAACGAAACAAACTTCGTCACCCAGGTAGAATGAAATCATTCGACGTAGGTAGGCTGAGATTTATTTTCTCTTTACCTTTACGCTAGTTTCAGTTGACTGTGTTGAAGACAGTGTTTCATATCTCAGGGGACGAGGATTACCACATCTCGTTCTATAAGTCCCCTCGTTTGAGCAGTAGACGAAGCTGTCCTCTGGCGTCGAACTGATATAAGGCTAGCCGATTTTCCAAGTCCTCGGAAATCTTCTTTAGAATTCACACACACAAGACACAAAGTCACCAAGCATAAAAGTTGGGAGCCTAATTGGAGGCAAGCTTTCCGGAGCCGTTCGGCCTCCTCCAGCGTGAGCTTCGAGATCTCATCCGAAGAGACACGTCGGACTGCTCCCTGCTTCTCTTCAGCCATGCCAGGAAGAGAGTTGTGACGATCTCCCGTAGCACGTCCAGGAGGAGTCTGGGCGAAGCTCTCCAAAGCCTTGACATAACAATCGTTCCAGAAATTTTCCTCGACAGCCCTTCTGTAAGGTTATCTGTCGTGTCTGTTGCATACCCTTCGCTCCTCAGCGATTTATTTGCTTCAGTACTTGGGTGTCTGGGGGCCCCGCTTGCCCTCCGCTCGATTTTATGGGCGCTTTCCTATACGCCGACATGAGCAGAGCGGGGAACTAGCCTACGTGTTTTCTTGTCAAGCCTCTCTGTCTATTATCTTTGCCACCTATCATCTGACTCGGTTTGTAGCGCACAGGCTCGAACCAGGAGCCCAGTTTTCTCCTCGCCATCGACCAGCGCGTCACGCAGAGCCAGTTGATGGCGCCTATTGCCAACGTGAGCTTGCGAATGTGTAGGTCAAGCCTTAGGGATAACTCCTTTGATTCGGCTTTGTGCTCTTCGCTTTGCAGAGATCCACAACTGTCATAAGATTTGATTGTACAACTTGTAAACAGGTCCGCCGTGCGGTTTCGATTCGTGTAGGCCTCGTTTGTATTGGCAAGAAATCGCCCCCGATCGTTTCCACGTCGCCATAGCCAGGTTTTCCTTTAGGTTGCCGTCATTTACGGTCCCTGATGCCGTTACTGATAAACCACCTCTAGGTTAAGTGGATTTTGCATCCCCAAGCAGTCTAAATTGACCGGTGTCCACATCCAGCTTCCCCCAAAGGGAAGAGGCTCGATAAGATTCCAAATTCTTCAGTATCTCCAATGGGTTTTTTATTATTGTGGCTAAAGTTTAACTCCGATTTTAAATCTAAAGTTAGCGTGGATTTCCCACCGATGATGCGTGGCGTATAGAAAGGGGCCGTACCGGAGAGAGTTCCAATGGCCCAATATATAGAGGAAGTCTATACGTAACTTGACGGCTCCAAGTAATGCCCGCCTGCGTAGTAAACGTCCGCAGGCGTCCTCGCCCAGGGCGCCGGGAGGAAAGGACCAAAGATTATCTTCTCTTTCGGTGGGCTGGCACTCTCGGACAGAACAGATGCGACGTCTTTTATTATGTATAATTTAAAAACAAGGTGATGTAATGAAACTCACCCTTAAGGTTGCTAACATTTCTACATGACTGTTCCAAATCCTCTCTGCGCCTGAAAATACTCAATCGTAAGCAATGCTTGAATTAATTCGACCACAGTTACTTCTAATGTTGACGCATCTCGTTAATAATCTCTTATCCATCTGGTGTGTTTACTAGCTAACGGAAGCCGCTACGTAACACTCCAGGTATACCTTAAAATTTATTGATTCCGTCTTCTTCTTAAGTCTCACAGCCTGCATGGTTTTTGTCGTGGTGCTTCCGACCCCTTCGTCGACTTTTTTTCTTTACGTAAATAACGCAGCACAGATTGCTTGACTGGAGGCTTATAACAAGTGAGTGGACGATGGGAATCCAAACTTTTGCCGTCACATCAAAGTACTCGTTACATCATCGGGCATCCCCGCTTCCTCAGAGATCATTCCAAATAAGGGCCTGCAAGCAGATTGCCCTTTTTCAAGGGCACCCCTGGGAAGGGAGAGAATATTCCACTTAAAACCACGAATACATATTTTCACTGCGGCAGTGGCACTAGAGAAACTGAATTGACTTTTGAAATCAATTTAAAATCTTAGGGATGTAGCATAGTGTATTCTAGTTAGTCGTTAGCTACATAATGCTAAAAAAAATAAACAAAAATAACTACACGCTCGCATGTATCTAGAGAATTAGAGTAGCATCAATGACCACAGTAATACAAAAACTAAGCTAGTCCGCAGCCCAGGATTGTCGTGGAGTGTATCTCTTAACTAGATGTCTCGACACGCAAGCGTATGCCAACTTGTTTACGAATAACGAAATGTAACCTGATTGCACACACTTGTGGCAGCTGTGACTATAGAAGCAGGCAAAAAGGACAACATTGCCCCGCAATATTGCTCCATGTGGAACCGCAGTCCCCCTAGCCCAGCAGCAGCAGCGTCGGTCACACGTGGGGGAGGGGGGCGAAGGGGAGACCATTACGAAACCGCAGGAACGCTAGTGGTGGGCGAGTGTAAGCGGAGAAGAGAGAAAAGTGACGCAACAACACTTGGGCCGATTTTTCCATGAAGAGCGTTATCCAGCCGCCGGCCGGAGAATACAGCTCCGCCGGCCACTGCACACAGGTCTGGCCCGATTCTCGGCCACGGTAACGACGGCCCTGCCTCCCTCCCTCCCTCTTTCCGACAGGCTGCCTAAGCCTCGGGCGCCGTACCGAAGCCGCCCGTCGTACTTTGTCGCCGTGTCGTTAGAGTGAGTACCTCCGCCATGGCCGCCTGTCTCTGTTTGTTTTGTGTCGCACGCTTTTCCTCGCGACGTGCCCCTAATTCCAACGTGCCCACTCTGCGGGCTGCCCGGCCCAATTTTCCTCGTTCCGCTCATCGTACAGGCCTGCATTGGCAAACTTCTCCCTGGCTTTCGTTTGCCGCTTAATTGTTGCCTCGTCCTCCGAAACGATGCCGGTAGATGTTCTGCTGCACATGCCCCCCCCCCACTCCCCTGATCCAGTTCTGTTTGCTGCCTACTGCCCCCTCCGCCCCTCGCCGCCCTCCCCACCATCCGCTAGACCCCATGCTCTTTCTTCATCTACCGCGCCGCCCACGCTCCGTAATCTCTGGCTGTACTAAACGGCGAGCGACTCTCAGGCGATCGCCGGTGCTGACGGCAGAGATCGTCTACGAGATATCACTCTGATGACTACCGGTGCTACTACTACTACTTCTATTAGTCTGCTGCTAGTCAATACTACAATTACCATGATTACTGCTATTGTACGATACGTAACGTGGCGTAACAAATCGTCTACGCCGTACGAACTCGGTCGGCACGAAATCGATCTTGCGCTCGGTGCTGTATTGTTTCTGATACCACCATCTTCGGTTGTCGCTGCTATTATTTTTGCCGTCCATGTTGAGTTGTTTGTTGTTGTTTGCTGTGTCGTTGTTTTGTCGGTATTATTTTTGTTGTGTTGTTGGTGTTTATTTTTGTTGGTGTGATCGATGTGGTGGTGTGGAGTAGTGTTTTTGGCATGGTTGTTGTTATTGTTTTAGTGGTGGTGGTAGTGTTGTTGGCATTGTGTTGTTGTTTAATACTTTTGCTATTATACGAGCTCTGGTGTTGCTTCTTGCTACGATTTGCTGTTTCGTTTGTTTGTTAATTGTATTTTGCGTTTCTTGTCTACTTGATCTGGCTTCGTCGTTGTTTGAAATGTTTCTATAGTGTTTCAAAAGTACGCAAAAGCAAGTGCTTCCAATAGCCTATTTAACGCCTAACTTTTCTATATTAACAGCACTGCGATCAAATACATAAACTTAGAAATACTTACCGACTTCCAAAAA